>JABUQX010122849.1:22500-35000 GCA_015478945.1 Trachelipus rathkii | reverse complement strand
TTCAAAATGAAATCATTGGTCTAAAGAATGTGATAGGTAACTTAGAGAAAAACATAAATGTGAATAGCTCCCCTAAACAAAATTCCTTAATCATTGGAACAAAGAATTTGATGAGCAAAGTTAATAATGTTTCACAGGGGACTTATGTGGCTGAAAGAGCCTTAAGTTCTTTTAAAAACAATTCAGAATTGTGTAAAAATACAGAGAAAAAACAAAATAACCATTCGAAGGACAATGACAAAGACAAATTTACGAAGGTCTCTAATGGAGTCAAACCCAAATTAAGACCTAACTTTGAACTACCAACCTCGAATCCCTTTTCCCTCTTAGAAGTTGAAAAATGTGAAACTGAAACAGTTTTGATTGGAACTTCAATGGTACGTAACATGAATAAAGAATTTATTTCGCGTAATCCTACAAAAAGAAAATATAAAAGCGTTTCAGGAGGAAGAATCCATAATTTTGAAAATGAATTGAAGGATTTACAAGTTAAAAATAATGATAGTCTAGTATGTGTCATGATTGGATCGAATGACGTATACCAAAAGGAAACTGTGGTCAACGAACTTATCATCAAATATAGAAGAATAATTAAAAATCTGAAAGAAAAAACAGGTAACGTTTTGTGTCTGGGAATTTTGCCTCGTAATTTAATGGGCTTAAGATTTTCAAGCAAGGCTATATTTTTCAACACCAGATTGGAAGAAATTTGCAAGGATGAAAACGTCTCTTTTGCTAATTTTTGGGGAAGTTATACGGATCAAAATTGTTTATTTGCAAGGGATGGGGTTCATTTAAATGACATTGGTGATGCAAGATTGGGTCGGCTCTTGGACACAGAGGTTAGGAAAATACACAGAGAGACAATTGCTAAGAAAAAGGTTTTTCGGGATGGTCCAAGTCCTCGCTCGATATATGCGAAATGAAAGCGGTATCTTTTAACGCAAGAAGTATCCGGAACAAAATAAATGAATTTAAAGCTATTGTTTACATAGAAAATTACAATAATATACAATTAATGAACATGGTGCAACTTTAAAGATCGTTATTTTGTTTCGGAATTTCAAATTAATGGTAAATTTTACTTCAAGGATAGAAACAACAATTAAGGAAGGGGTGGCGTTATGATTTACATTAAAAATATATATCTAACTACTCAGCTGGAACTAGCTGATGTTAATGAAATTGATATACTTGGTGTTAAAATAGAAACATCGAATATAAAATTGAACTTAATAAATGTCTATCGTCCACCGTCCTCACAATCAGTATTAGATGTAGCTTTGTATAAAGAATTGAGCAGAGTCTCAGAAGGATTCACAATAATTGTAGGAGACTTTAACTGCCCAAATATCGACTATAATTTACTTGATGCAGATCCAGAAGGAAAGCGATTACTAAAATTCTTAGGAGATAATTTCCTTTTTCAAATAATTGATTGCCCTACGAGGGGAAACAATATTTTAGACCTATTAATAGTGAGTCACTTGAACTTGGTAAGAAGTTTTGAGGTTATCGAACCAATTGGTAAAAGTGATCATAACATGATTAAATTTACCATTAATATTGAAAACAAAATACACAACAATTACTTGAAATTTCCAGATTTTAAGAACGCCAATTTTAATGGCGACTTAAAAGACAGTTTATCTGTCTATGACTGGGATGAGATATTAACAGGAAATGCAAATGTAATGTGGGATACGTTTCTAAAAATATTTAAAGACAAAGAAAAAGATTTTGTCCATTATTAAAATGAAGCTAACGTTTACCAAATTTCGAAGCCAAGATGTGGAATAATGAAATTAGGAGAATTCTTTAAGTAATAGGAAAAGAGACAGTATAAACTATGGAAAGTCGTCTCCTTCAGTGGAAAATAAATAGTTACATAGCCTGTCGGGCGAAGCTGCAAAACGATTAATTTAGATTATAAACGAAACATGAAATAATATTGCTCGTGATGTAAAATTAACCCGAAAAAGTTTTACCAAATATTTAATAACAAAAGTTCCTTAAGGAATCAATGTTGGACCTTTACTTGACATAATGGTAATTTAAAACAAACAGTGCTTGCATTATGGCAAACATTTAAATAATTTTTCTCGACAGTTTTTACGAAAGAGAATCTATATAGCCTGCCTAGCATGGAAAGACATAAGGGATTTTTATGCAGACAACATTTTAGATTCATTTTAAATTCTAGAAGAGGAAGTTGCTTTCCAGATTGATAAACTATTAACAAATAAATCACCTGGACCGGATGGATACTATCCAATGCATCTCAAAAATTTGAAAGACATATTAGTGAAACCTTTGACAATGCTTTTCAATAAGTCTTTAAAGGAAGGAATAGTTCCTCATGATTTCAAAATTGCTAATATACCTCCCATTTTCAAAAAAGGAGATCGTAAGCTTCCGAATAACTACAGACCAATTAGCTTGACTTCTATAGTTGGTAAAATTTTTGAAGCAATACTAACTAATAGGTTAGTTGCACATCTTGAAGATCATGGATTGCCTCAAGAATTACCCAACACGGTTTTTAGAAGAAATAGATCATGCTTAAAACAAATTTGCTAGAATTTTTTAATGTGCGTTATTTAGCGATGATAGATAATATTAATCCTTCGATGTCATTTACCTAGACTTTCAAAAGGCATTTTATATAGCGTCCCTCATCAAAGATTATTGGAAAAGCTTATGAGCTCATTGTATTCGAGGAAGACTTTTAAATGGATTAAAAAATTGGCTTCGGATCGACAACAACAAGTCGTTATCAATGGTGAATGCTCAGATTGGTACGAATGTTACAAGTGGTGTACCCCAAGGATCTGCCCTGGGTCCAATACTGTTCATTATATATATGTAAATGACATAGAATGACAATATTTTAGGCAATATTTCTCGAAATTTGCGGATGACACGAAACTTGGAAATCGCATAACAGTGAGAAAGATTATCAATTACTCCAAGCGACTTAAACAAGATTGTAAATTGGATTGGTCAAAAACATGGCAAATTAAATTAATAACGATAAATGTAAAGTTATACATTTTTGGAGTAAGAACAATGAATATGATTACAAAAATAGATTGACACATTTGTCAAAGTTGTGAATGAGGAAAAGGATCTAGGAGTATTATTTAATAAGGATTTAAAGTTTGCGAAACAAGTGCTGAAGCTGTTAAAAAAGCAAATAAAGCTCTGGATTTATTGCCAGAAACTTCGATATAAATCTAAAAATATAAATACTTCCTCTCTAAAAACATTAGTTTAGACCTCATCTGGAATTACGCAATGCATTTTGGAGTCTACTACTCTAGAAAAAGGACATACGAAAAGTTCAAAAGAATTCAAAGAAGAGCAACCAAATTAATCCCTGAATTGAGATTATACGACCAACGACTACGAGAATTAGATATCCATTCTTTAGAGACAAGAAGATTGAGAGGAAAATCTAAGTTGAACGTATTCCAAGCAATATCTGACGACCATACCCGATATCTACAGATTATGAGTGCATATATTTGATGATGATGTAATATGACTCGCACAGTAATGGGGCCACATAAACTTTGCTCATAAACCGATTTCAAACAAATATTCTTCACACACTCCTCTCCGCCTCCTGCTCCTCTCGCGCGAAGGATGCTATATTTTTTTGAAATCGTTTATGACAAAGTTTATGCCCATTACTTCCCGTGTTTCATCATTAAAATTATATCTGAAGAATTGACTGTAATCAATATTGTCAAATTTATCTAGTATTTTGAAAAACTTTCAATTAATTTTCCTCTCAATCTTCTGGTCTCTAAAGATGGATATCTAATTCACGTAGTCGTTGTTCGTTTGATTTACCTCTCAATTCAGAGATTAATTTAGTTGCCCTTCTTTGAATTCTTTCAATTTTTTCTATTTCTTTTTTGAGGTATGGACTCCAAAACTGCACTGCGTATTCCAGATGAGGTCTAACTAATATTTTATAGAGAGGAAGTATTATATTTTTAGATTTATATTCGAAGTTTCTGGCAATAAATCCTAGAGCTTTATTTGCTTTTTTAACAGCTTCAGCACATTTTTTCGCGCAAACTTTAAATCCTTATTTATTAATACTCCTAGATCCTTTTCCTCATTGACAACTTTGATAATTGTGTCTCTATTTTGTAATCATATTCATTGTTCCTACTCACAAAATGTATAACCTTACATTTATCGTATTAAATTCATTTGCATGTTTTGGACCCAATTTACAATCTTGTTTAAGTCGCTTTGGAGTAATTGATAATCACATACACATGTATGCCGATTTCCAAGTTTCGTGTCATCCGCAAATTTCGAAATATTGCCTAAAAATATTGTCATCTATAGTTCATTTACATATATAATGAAACAGTATTGGACCCAGGAAAGATCCTTGGGGTACACCACTTGTAACATTCGTCCAATACTGAGCATTCACCCACTGATAACGACTCGCTGTTCGACGATCGAGAGAGCCGAGAGTGTGTAATCCAATTTTAAAATTCTTTCTCAGAAGTACCATAGAAGCTCTACTATTGCCTCAATTTTTTCGAGGAGAATTCAACACACTGCAATCAAATCGTTAAAACTGAGACGGTACTAACCAAATGCCTTGTTGAAAGTCCTAATTAATATTGACAATCGAAGGGATTTAATAATTATCTACATCGCTAATAACCACATTAAAAAATTCTAGCAAATAATTGTTAAGCATGATCTATTTCTTCTAAAACCGTGTTGGGTATTCTTGAGCAATCCATGATCTTTATCAAGATGTGCAACTAACCTATTAGTTAGTATTGCTTCAAAAAATTTACCAACTATAGAAGTCAAAAGCTAATTGGTCTGTAGTTATTCTGGAAGCTTACGATTCTCCCTTTTTTTTTGAAAATGGGAAGTTATATTTACAATTCTTGAAAATCCCTGAGGAAACTATTCCAATTCCTTTAAAGACTTATTGAAAAGCATTGTCAAAGGTCACTAATATGGTCTTGTTCAAATTTTTGCAGTGCCATTGCGATAGTATTCCATCTGGAATACACAGGTTCATTATTAGTTAATAGTTTACAATCTGAAAAGTCAAACTTCCTCTTCTAGAATTTAAATGAATCTTAAAATGTGCTCTGCATAATAATCCCTTATTGTCTTCTCCAGCTTAGGACAGGCTAAAGAATTACTCTTTTCGTACAAATACTGTGTCGAGAAATAAATTATTAAAATGTTTGCCATATCAGCATTGTTTGATTTTAAAATTACCATTAATTTCCAGTAAAGGTCCAATTGATCTCTTAAATGGGAACTTTTTATATAACAACTTTGTAAAAACTTTTTTAGGGTTTAATTTTACATTCTACGAAGCCATAATAATTAATTATAGGTTCCTAGTTTATATACTATCTAATTATCGTTTGCAGCTCAGCCCGACAAGCTATGTAACTATTATTATTTCCCACTGAAGGAGACGACTTCCATAGTTTATAAATGCTCTATTTCTATTACTTAAAGAATCTCTAATTTCATTATTCCACCATCTTGGCTTTGAATTTGGTAAAGTTAGCTTCATTTTATGCGAACAAAATCTTTTCTTTGTCTATTCAAATATATTGTAGAAACGTATCCCACATTACATTTGCATTTCCTATTAATATTTTCATTCCAGTCATAGACAGATAAACTCTTTAAGCCAAATTAAAATTGGCGTTTCTTAAAATCTGAAATTTCAAAATGGTGTGTATTTTGTTTCAATATTAATGAGTAAATTTAATCATGTTATGATCATTTTTACAAATAGGTTCGATAACCTCAAAACTTCTTACCAAGTTCCAAGTGACTCACTATTAACTAGGTCTAAAAATGTTTTCCTCGTAGGGCAATCAATTATTTTGAAAAAGTGGAAATAATATCTCCTAAGTATATATTTTTAGTAATCGCTTCCTACCTGGCATCTGCATCAAGTAAAATATAGTCGATATTGGGTGCAGTTAAAGTACTCCTAAAATTGGATTGAATCCTTCTGAGACTCTGTTCAATTCTTTATACAAAGCTACATCTAAATATCTGATGTGTAGACGGTGAGACGATAGACATTTATTAAGTTTAATTTTATATTCGATGTTTCTATTTTAACATCCAAGTATATCAATAATCATATAAACATCAGCTTAGTTCCAGCTGAGTAGTTAATATATATTTTTAATGTAAATCATATACGCTATACCCCCTTCCTTATTTGTTGTTTCTATCTCCCCCCCAACTGAAGCTTTAAAATTATAGCCATTAATTTTTGAAAATTCCCGAAACAAAATCACGATCCTTTAAAGTTCACCATGTCTCATTAATTTGTAATTATATTCGTTAATCTTTCTTATGTAGTAAACAATAAGTTAAATTACATTATTTTGTTCCGGATACTTCTTTGCGTTATAAAAAGATACCCTTCATTAAAACATATATCGAGCGCAGGACTTGACTCATCCCTGATAAAACCTTTTCTTAGCAATTGTTCTCTTCGTCTATATTCCTAACCTCTGTGTCCGAGCCGACCCAATCTTGCATCACCTAAATGTTTTAAATGATAACCCCTGCCCTTTCAAATATAACAATTTGAATCCTGTTATAACTTCCCAATAAATTAGCAAAAGAGAACTTTTTCATCCTTGCCAAATTTTCTTCTTACCCAATTAAAAAAAACATTCTCAAGGATGTTTATTTTGAAACAAACAAGTATTAGACCTTCAGACTTGAATACTATAAATATCGATTAAGACCTAAATTATAAAAAATTAACGAGGAAACCCAAAAACAATATAGCCCAAGAAATACACGAATAATAAAAAAACTAAACCTGTAATTTAACTTAAAATACAGAAATTTGATAATAAATCATAGTACATAAATCAGTAAGCATATATTTGCATGATAAGTCGTTCTAAAATCAAACGAGTTATCCTTACTAAAAATTAAAGATGCTTAATACAAACAGTCATTCGATGAATCACAAAAAAAATACAGACAACATACTACGACTAATCATAATTTTAAAAACTTGTTAAATAATATCCTATCATTCATTTTCAAATTATGGTCATTATACTCTCTCCTGATAACAGACATATATATAAATTAGTCTTTTTTAGGATACGCGAAATAAATTCTTATTCATGTTAACGTACACATTACAGTTCCAATCAAAAACTGTTTCAGTATGCCACCATTTTTCAAACTCTAAAGGAAAAGGGATTGAGGTTGCGTAGATATGCAAAGTTAGGTCTTAAATGAGGTTGACTCCATTAAGAGACCTTTTCGTACTGTCTTTGTCATAATTGTCCTTCGTATATGGTTTTATGTATTGTTTTCTTACTGTTAATTTTACCACCAATCTTCTGAATTATTTTTTAAAAAGAATCTATAAGCTCTTCAGCCCATCATTAAGTCCCCTGTGAAAACATTATTACACTTTGCCCTCATCAAAATTCTTTGTTCCCAATATTTAAGGAAATTTTGTTTAGGGGGCTATTCAAACCATTATGTTTTCTCTAGTTACCAATTGAAGTTAACATCTATCACATTCTTAGAACCAATGATTTCATTTTGAATATTCTTATATTTTTTTCAAAGCTACAGAAGTAGCAGACAGAAAATTTATTAGCCAATGTATTATCAGGAAAATCTGAATACCACCGGCTAGTATTACAACAAGAGCAAGTGAAGCGGGTTGCAGGCATTGTTAAAATTTAAATAAGTTGCTTCACCAAAAGCAAAATTATTAAAAAAAAAAAATCCGAAACAATTTAAAATTCAAATAATAAAAATTGTAATTTCAAAATATATAAAAAAAATAAAAAAAACAAACATAATGCTTAAGAGAACAATTAAGGATAGATACTGAAAAAATAAAGATAAATAGTAATAAATTATTAATAACCTTAAAAAATAAAATCTTAAATTCTTAAAGGAGGCAACACGCAATTTCTTGAGAGCGAACACTTTTTCCTTCTAATTTAACCAGCATCATTAAAAGTATAATATCACGTTATAAAATTATAAACAAAATTATTTAAAACAACTTGTCTATAATGAGTTTGAAGTCTTAGTCAGACGACTGAAGAGAAGCATTGACATGTGTAGAGAAAGACTGAGAAGAAGAAGATTATAAGAGGAGCTATGAAGGGCGTACGGGGGATGAATAACGAAGAAAAATAGGAGAAGAAAGAAGAAGAAAGCATATTCTTTTATCAATATTTTACAAGCAATTAAAAAATAACCCATGATGTCAAATCGTCATGCAAGTTTCTTTGCATCTTCCAACTGAATACTCTAACTAATCCTTGTAACATTTTTCGAAAAATAAAATATATAAAATATATATAAAATAATGTTTTTTCAAAACAATAATAAAAAGACCTTTGCCTAAAACCCAAATATATATATATTATATATATATATATATAATATATAATATATATACAATTATAAATATATATATATATAATATAAATAATATATATATATATATTATATATATATATATATATATATAGAAAAAATTCTTAAGTCTATATATTTATCTGCAACTAATTGATGTATTAAAGTTCCAAACAGATAAAGACAATTATGGTAAAGTAAAGAAAATGTCTCCACCGGGATCCAACCGACGCATGTTGCGAACGAGAACGAATAACCTATCGTGTTCTGTATCTTGCCATAAAGCTATACGAGGACAATGGTTTTTGTTAAAGATCACCATAGATTTGTTAGCAACGGATCTGTTCGACCACCGCTCGTAAATAGACACGGAGAGTTGATCGGAAAATTCTCTTCAAGAAACGTATCATGTACCATTTTAAAATGAGATATCTAAAACATCCGTTCTGCCATACCCGCCAAATTCGACATAAAGAACCGACTTATAGAAGACCTCACCTCCTTTTGCCACGATAGCTAAAGAGAGAGAAAAATAAGTCTAATGAATGGCTGGGTTTTGTGAGGGTATGGTTGTGGCCCTCTGGCCCTACTCCCCCCCCCCCCGCCCCATATGCATAAACCTATATTTTCTTGATGAGTAAAAGATACACAATGAGGGTCCGTCTTGGTATTGGATGAAGTCCTTAGGGTGGGAATTTTAAAGTTAAAGGATTACATTTGACTAGCCTTACAGTTATTTGCCAACGGATTGTAAGACTTAAAGGGCAGAGAAAGGTACTAAACATGCCTGCTGGCCTGAGTAACGTGCATGATCGCCAGCAAAAAATCCTCATTTGCGCCACAAAAAAATATTCTTTACTTGGGAGGAAGGGCAGGAACAGGCAAGAACAAAACGAAACGGAGTGCAAAACCATGCCACCAAAAAACCAAGCAAAAATCAGCTCTCGAACACACCCGTCCAGAAGAAGATCAACATCTCGCTTACCGTGATCGGATATTGAAGTGGGGAGTGAACGTTATGATGGACGTCACAGATATTCATTTTTGTGAAAAGGATGTTAAAACTCGAGCAACCTTGTGTAGCAAAAAAAATTCTCTTGAATTAAGGTGACAAGTAAATTTACTATACAGACATTCTTTCAAAATGAACAATGGAACCTTTCAACCAGGATCAGTATCAGCAGAATAAAGCAAGGTCTATTCAAACGTGTCTCCGCCGAACAATATATCCTATTTTCCGAAAGTTGAGCGATTGGTCTTCTAGCAACCCCTGTTTCTGATGGCTGACGATGGCCATTTGGTAACACCGTTCTTGATAATTTGGATTACAAAATATGTATAGTTTGGACCGTTTGGTAGGCTTTCGACGACATCCAAAAATATATGATACTTTAAAGGGCGATCTCTAAACGGAAATCCCTAAGCGGAATCTTATAACGGGATGGTAGTAAAGGAATTTTTCGATGAAGGCCGTCCGTGCTCCAACGGGACGACTTGGACCAACAGAATAACGCTTGTGTAAGACACAAGAGGATAATTTTTGATTGACTGTTGAATTTTTTTTTATTTATACATCGTTTTAAAATTGCGCAATATTAAATTATCAGCTTCATTATGTTTTTATTCGCAAGAGTATTTTGAGAGTAGAAGCGACAGAGTCACATCGGCAAGGGCCCGGTTCGATCCACCAGTCCGGTATCCTAGAGAGAAATGCCTAAAGATGTTCCCCTCCTGAAAGAGAGCTATGCCCTGAGGATGTGAACTTTTGCAATATATATATATATATTATATATATAATCATAATATATAAATATATAATATATATATATATATATATATATATATATATATAAATATATATTACTAGTGATGCGGCAGATGTCATTTTTTTCTCATCCGCGGATGCGGAGATGCGGATGCGATGCGGATGCGGATGTTTGATTATAAATATATATATATATATATAATATATATATATATATTATATATATATATATATATTATATTATATAATATTATATATATATATCCGGTATAATATATATATTATATATATATATATTATTATATATAAATATAAATAATATAGTATATATATAGTAGGTATATATATATATATATATATATATATATATATATATAATATATATATATATATATTATATATATATTATATATATATATAATATATAATTCGAGTGTTGCCACAAATCTATTTAATATAATTGTGTACCAGGGTCGGGACTGACCCAACTCAAATGCACCACCCCACCAACCTCTTTCCCAAACCTTCGCCCTTAATGAAAGAGATTTTACAATGCATTATATACTTTTTGCACTACTATTGAAATTCAGAATAATAGGAAGTTGTGCTTGAGAAAAATCAATTTTTCTGCTGAGAATCTATTTCTCTTTTATCATATATTAGCCCAGCCATTGCTAAATTACTCTCCACTTGGAACACTAGTTGGGAGACAGGCCAAGTATTTCCTTGAAAGTTTACTCAAGGCGTGGGTAAACATTTTGCTAACTTTCCACCAACTGATTGGGATCATTTGAATCTTATCGTTTTTCTTGGTGATAGTTTTCAATCATTTGCACTACATCTTTGGTAATGCGTGTGTTTCACACAAACTTGTAGAAATTCTTCAGTAATTGAATACTCCGTTATTGATTTACTTGATAAGGTGTTGATTCTGCTAGATTTCGTTTTTTCCTTTTAATGGGTATCGAATTAATAGACTGGATGAAGTTTACAACTGCAACACAAAGTAACGATTTAACTATGTTCCAATATTTTACAAAAAAAGCTTGCCTTTATAACGGGGGATCTAAGTAGTTGCAATAGTATGGAAGGTCATAATTTCCACAGAACCAAAGAGTTTTTCTAGCTCTAGTTTAATTGCACTTTTATCTTTTTAAAACCAGCCATCATTTTCATTTTGAGATGGTTCAAAAAGCTTCCTTAGCCTTGAGAATTAATGTATTAATGGTATTACATCGGAGACAGAGCTGTAGAGGCGCTATTTCTTTTTGATAGTTTTCACTTCAAATTGTCAAGTGAGTTCAATGACATCGAGATATGCATATCAATTTTCCACATTAATAGAATGTTAACTTTGAAATACAAACTGGCGTACGAAGCAAGAGGTTCCTTGAGCAATACTTCTTTCCATCATAGAAGTGTACTATCCATGCGATTAGAATTCTTGATAACAAATAAGAATATGGAAACTAATCAAGCCAGTTTTTGAATTACCTTTCAACTCATTTTCATTTTCATTTTCTTTTTTAGATTCATCTTAAGTATTTTTTATTATAAAATTCTTTTATCAAATCTGGACAATAAACATCCGCGCAAACATCCGCAGGGCAAAGCGCGGATGCGAATGCAGATTGGGATCTTTAATATAATTAGTGCGGATGCTTCCCGACTCGGCTCGAGCGATGTTACACTGCAAATTATAATTTATAACACAACAGCAGACTAAAACGTTTATAAAGTCCTATGTATGATAAGTTATATATCTTATCATATATATATTATATATATTATTAATAATATTAAATCTCATTAATATATATATATATATATATATATAATAGTATTTATATATATAATTATATAATTATATATATAATATATATATATATATATATATATATATATAATAAAGAAAACGGAATAACAAACATTCATCAATTTGTTGCAACGTTTCGACTTAAGAACAGGCCACCTTCAGGCAATAAACTTATAATAATCATAATAATTTTATTATTGCTATTATTATTATTAGTAGTAGTAGTAGTAGTAGTAATAGTAGTCCTAATTTTTTTTTATAAATTTATTTGCTATTTGTATTTTATGGCTATTTATATAATATAGTTATTATTATTATTATTATTAATTTATTATGATTATTATTATTATTATTATTATTATTATTATTATTATTACTTTATTATTATTATTATTATTATTATTATTATTATTATTATTATTATTATTATTATTATTATTATATTATTAATTATTATTTAGTTACTAGTAATAT
>JABUQX010122849.1:0-17500 GCA_015478945.1 Trachelipus rathkii | reverse complement strand
GTGTTATGCAAAGAACAACTAATTACTGTAGAATCGTTGGAGTTGTTTATGTGAGATATAACGGATCCAGCCGCCCTATATCATAATTCCGCTCGAGAGACCAGGCTCGAAATGCTCTCATTCTTCTCCTACTCTAATGATCTATCTAGCATTCCTACTACAAAGCCACTCCGTTACACTTATTTAGGCCATGGGCAAAATCGCACGGCCTAAATATCTGAAAACCCTTTACTTTCTTCCAGTACTACACCTCCTACACTAATCTCTAACCGCCGTCCCTCTACGTGCTGTGTTGTCGACTCTCACATCCTCTAAGACACTAAAACACTTTACTCTTACTCGTGATTCTCACAATGAAGATGTTTTCTATATTTTGTATGGAGAAGGTTTATTAGAAAGACTCTATAAGGTGTAAGGAGCTCCGTTATTAGGGATGTCTCATTCTAGCAACCTTTCCAATACTGCCAGTAACACCCAATAATACTTTGAGCATACGACCTTCGTGTGAAAATGCCATTGGCGCCACCAAGGTTTAGTATTCATCGCGAATGTATCATGTGTCACGTTCCCATCTTATCACCCCACCATCGATATAATCCATCCCGCTCTTGAGCGCGCGTCGTGCTCGCGCTAGGTCATCACAATGTGCCTCTAGGCTAAGGGACATCTCCGATGAATAATATATAGTGGAAAAAGCCGTATTACGGCGCCTGGTTGAATCATCACATCCTATTAGAAGATACTCTATAGCCACATTGCGTGCGTTCCACGTGAGAGTACTTAGTGAAGAAGGACATCTCACTCGTGGCGCCTTCCTAATAACGTACTCACACACCAGTTCTAGCGTGAGATATTAATTTTCTAATAAATAGAAAGTGGGCGCAGAGAGCGCCTGAAACCTTTTTTAGCGACGAGGTAATTTACGTCTCGACCATAGGTCTCATGTGTTGTTCCTGTCGTCCCACCGTCGGACCTTGCTACTCCTCACAATAAAATTTACAGGCCCCCTTCACTCTATCATATGCTTCCTCTAAATCTAAAAAAACACCCATACACCTTCCCTTTCCTTTCTATACCTTCCAACAAGCATCTTCATTGTGAACACTTGATCCACACACCCCCTTCCCATTCCTAAATCCTCCTTGTTCTCCCCCCATTCTCCCCGTTAAATCTCTCCCCCTCTCAATTAGTATTCTCCCATACACTTTCCCTACTAACTCAAAAGACAAATTACCTCTAATAATTACCACCAACTCCATCCATATCCCCTTTTCCCTTTATAAGGGGGAACCAAACATCCGCTCATATCCTGTGTTGCGAACCTCTTCCTTCCTCCACATAAATTATATAACCTGTACAGCCATTCCTCCACCCCTCTGCCTCCCATCTGTACATTTCCATACTCACACCAACTAGACCTGTTGACTTTCCTTTTTTTCCTTTAGTAATCGCCCTAATAATTTCTTCCATTTGTATTTCCGTTATCTCCTCCCGTCCCCTCTTCACCCCCAACCTCACCTCTTGTAAATCCTCCTCATCTCTCCCACCCAATTCATTCAATAATCTTCTAAAATATTCCCCCCATCTTTTCCTCACTCCATCTTCCCCTCCTATCCATTCCCCATTCCCTCCCTTAACCTCTCCCCTAACCCCTCCCCTCTTCTTTCTTTTTATATTTACTTCTTTCCAGAATATTTTGCTTCCTGTTTTTCAAAATTTTCTGTCAACTTTTCTACACCATTCATTCTTTGCATTTCTCTTCGCCCTCTCCACCGCCCTCTTTGCTTCCACTCTAACCCTCCTATATCCCTCCCAGCTTTCCCTTCTCCTATTCCCCAACCTTTCACATAGACCTCTTTTTTTCTTTTTCACCAATTGCATCACTCCTTCATTCCACCATTCACTTCCTTTCCTTCTACTTGCTTCCCACCTTTTTTACTCCGCATTCATCCTTCTGGCTTCTTCCCAAATTGTCTCTTTAAATCTCTTCCACTTCCTCCTCCACATCCCTAATTTCCGTCCCTCTCACGTCCCTCCACTTATCCTCCATACCCCTCCTAAACTCACTCGTCCAATGCACTTAACTCTGATCCACAACGCTCATCTAATTTCTCCACCTTAATGGACTTCTATTTTCCCTCTTTCTCCTTTCTCTAAACTTTACCTCTCCCCCTACCTTAACCTAAGCACCCCCCATTGGACGCATTCTTGGTGCCTCACGACAGCGCTTGCTGCTGCTGCGCTGCTGAGGCTGTGAAAGCAGAGAGAACCCTCCTGAGATCCCCGATGAAACGTCTGCTGAATCGACGACTTAATAATTGAAGCGCAGCGAGACGCCGAGAACGCCTAGTCTGCAGCCCTGATAAAGGTGTCAATAGAAGATACGATTGACGGTATGAAGGCCGGTATTGCCGCTAACGGCGCTAGTAACAACGAAATCACTCATGAAAAATATGCACCCATAACCGAAAAACCCGACGATAATCTCCCAGGTATTGAAGATCTCGAGAAATGGGCGAACAATGCCTTGTCGTCACCGTCGTTGACGTCGACGTCATCATCATCGCCATTAACGACGGTTGAACCATCGCTTCCCACTCAATCGCGATTTCAAAGAACGAAAATACAAAATGATTTACCAAACGAGCTCTGCAAAATTTGTTTCGACAAATATTTGGAGATTGTATTTTTACCCTGTAGGCACATGATGACCTGCTCTTCGTGCACCCTTGCTCTCAAGTCATGCCCATACTGTAGAAAGCCAATACAGTACATCATTAAAGCAATCATTCCATGAAAAAATTGTATCATTGTTTAAATTTATCGATATCTGTTTCATGTAATTATATATATATATATATTTACAAATATGCATTTTTTATTATTTGTAATGCAAATTTAAACATTAAATTTCATAACTCGTTCAAACTTTTTCATTTTTCCTGCACGTTAGATGAAAGATGATTTCAGCATTTTAATTAAACGAAAAAATAATACGTTAAAATAATCTCTTCCTAGAACAGATTGCACGAAATAACGTTACTTTTTACTTCTCGGGAGATGGTGCAAAATAAATTTTTCGTTCCTTAAGGGAGTTGTTTTTTTCGAGGGAAACCAAAAAAAAATAATTTCGGAATCTAAGTCTATAAAAAATTGATATTCAGGTATTCACATATTGAATAATTGTTTTTTTTTGTTCTTAATTTTTCTTAGTCTTAATAGCTAATTATCAAACGACATTATGAAACAACGACGTTTCCCAGGCAAAAGGGCGTCGTGAATTCTCTTCTAATTTTCTTTAGTTTAGTACCTATAAAAATTATTTATCGAAAAAAATTGAATTTAAGGAAGACTAAACTATAAAAAATTAAAATTATTGATGCGAGCGAATGTTTGATCTCGTTGTTTGTATTTGTTTAATTCAAAATAATAAATTATGTTTTTTAAAATAAAAAAAATAATAAAAAAATTCAACTGATTCTATAAAAGAGACTTAAAATATTAATATTTTATCATTAGGTAACGTTGCATCGTTGTAAAACGTCATATATATATATATATATATATCGCATTTCCACGAATGAGTTTATGTCCAATCCTCGAATAATACCGGTCGACCAGCGGCCGTGGATTTAAATAATTTTTAGTTATACCATAGAAGGGTTTTACATTCATTCGTATTACGATTGTTTTCGGTGAAAAAATACTACTACGTCTCCTTAATCCTTTATCTTACACCCGAATTCGTCGACGAATAACTTGATATGGAGAAGAAGGAAAGGAAGAAGAACATGCAAAACCTGCAAGATTTAGCGATGAACGTTGTTTTCGCATCATTCTTCCTAGATTTATACAACAAATTTTCGGATTCGAGAAAATTTGCGCTGAGCTGCGATTTGATTATGAATTATTTTGTTGAAAAACATGAGGTGAAAGAATTAAATTTCGACCTGTTCTTTTCGCTATTGGATTCGCACGACGGGGATAAAAACTCGGCGATATTTCTAGCCTTTCTGGAAAACGCCACAAAATATCCGTACAAGGCGACCGAATCAATATCCCTTACCTTGACCGAGTATATGGTCGCGACGAAAAGTTTAGTCCACGGTGTTCCTGCGGCTGCTAAAACCGTCGAAGTTATTAGGACAATGTGTTGCGAATACGAAGGTTTAAGATCTCTGATTTTTTCTTTAGACCGGTATGAAACCTTCATAAAATTAACGGACTTACTGAAAGAAAAACATCATCATTGTTTATTTCGTATCTTAAAATTAGAAATTATTATTAAGATAACAAGCGTTCTCGACCACAATGACTTTCTCGAAATTATGAAAAATATTTCTATCTTGTTTCCAAATTTAATTTCTCTAAAAGTAATATGCACATGTCGCCAAAGGATAAATTTAAAAAATACAATCAGACTGACTCATGAAAGAAACCAAGCTGATATTATAAATGATATAGCGAATGCTTCTATCAATAGAAACGCTTTCAAAAATTTCCCTTCGTTAAACGAATTAATTGTGGAATATAACAACATTGAGGAAATTATGGGAATCTCATCAATATTTAACTTACAAAAAATTGGAGTTCGCTTAAACCATGGACGTGAAGTTACTCTTGTAGAAAAGGCTAGTTTAAAACTATTGACTGCAAAAACCGAGGTGAAAATACTGGAATTAATTTTCTGTTTTTCGTCGGAAGAGGATATATTTCCCAATTACGACTATAATTGGTTTATAGACTCACCTTCTGAATGCAACAACTATTGTTCTAACAAAAAATTTAACTAATTTAATAGTGGCGGTAGAAATCGACAACAGAAGAATATTCGAATGCGACATCAGTGAAAAAATCCACCAACAGTCGAAAAATCCGTGAATTTTTCAAAAGTGAAAGAAAAAAAAGATAAAGAAGGGGCAGAATACTCATCTCTCAAAAACATATTCAGTGGTTTAATGGGAATGTTGCAAATTAAATTTGGGAAAATTTTATCCAAAGATTACGAGAAAAATGATATAAAAATACCGTTCTGCCTCTCATGCCAAGGAATATCTGCAGTGTTGATGCTTTTAATGACACCACCCATCCATGGTATTCGAAGTGAGTGCCAGTTACATATGAATATAGCATGGCAAAAGCACCTACCAAAAAAAATACTTGAATTCTGGGATTCGAAAATCTTTAGAAGCCGATTACGAAGGAGTATTAGAAATATAGATGGTTCTTTGGAATTAAACATACGAAACATATGTCAGTTTAATGCCATCCTTCAAAGCGACCGATATTTAGATGATACTCTTTCTCCTTTGCAATTTCCCGATGTTTACGTATTGAAATTATCATATGACGATATAGAGAGATATGGTGAAAATTGTAAATGTGGCTATTTGAGTAATAAAATCGTCGAAGTTTTTCCGAATTTGACTTACTTGGAAATCAAAATAAAAAATTTCGCAAGCACATCTTTCCGGCAAAGTAGCGATGAATACAAAATTTTATCAGTTGAAGAAAATAAAGCAATTTTTAAAAATTTGGGAGAATTAAAGATTGTTTTCTCTGGTATTTTATATGATATTTGTCAGGTGTCTCCAAATCTAGAAAAAGTCGTGGTGCTCTTCGGTTACGAATACACTACTCCTTGCAGAATTTATAATCTTTTGAAAATTACTCGTTTTTTGAAAAGAGGACTAGAATTTAATTTTGATCTTCGTTTGTTAAATGAACAAATGGAACAAAATGTTTTAAAACACTATACCGATTGCGATAATCTTTACCACAAAACAACCATCGATCAACTTTTCCAAAAAATTATTGTAACTATGACCGATATTTGTGGAAATCCCATGATCCGATGGAATATAAAACAATATGACTTTTTAGGAGTGTGCGGTTTCCCAGATGATTTTAAATCAACTGATAGCAACAAATACCGGATCCGAAGGAAAAATACAATCTATGGTAGTCACTTATGGTTCCAAGGCGGTATTTTGTTTTTTAAGCCTTGTTACTTTTTTGAGTTTTTAACCAAATATCCAGATCCAAAACCAAAAACATTTTACTTGGTTTTCCATCTTTTGACTCTCATGATTTTATTAACAAACTTTTTGAAGCTTTTGCATATATAATGAAAAGTGCATCAGAAGAAAAGAAGAGGACGAACTGGAAGCAAAAAAATAGAAAAAAAATTAAACCAAAAAAAAAATGGTAATATGTGCGTATGCATTTGTAAAAATGATAAAATATCCAACCCTAAATATTTTTTTTGTATTATTAATTCTTTAATACCAAATCATCATAATAAAGTACTTTGTTTTATAAGTAAAATAGAGCGTATTATAAATGTTTTATTTCACTCATCCTGTCTTTAAAATCATTCGAATATTAGTTAATTAGAGAAAACATTGTTTTAGATTAACGATGAATCGCCCATAAAACGGACAATTATTATATATCCATCTACATTTAAAAAATTTGAAAAATAATTTCACCAACTTTTTTATGAGAAAAAGAGTCACCCGGGAAAGTTAGGTCAAAAAATATAATATTTATAAAGGGCGATGATGAAAAATATCCCAATCTTTTTTTATTTTATGTGAATTTACATTCATTTTTAGTCAATAAATAATTTATTATATATCGATAATAACCTCGAGATTAATTTTTTATTTTAATTTTTTATTTATCATGTTTTCGTTTTTCGTAATGTGGAAATTCCTCGTCATTCGATGTCGTAACTCCTTCTCGCATGCTCGTTTTATCCTTATTAGTCGACGTTAAATAGCAAAAAAAAAAAGCGACGAGTCGCCTTTCCAAAAAAAAAATTCGTTTTAGCCTTTCTTTATAAACTCCTCGATTAATTATCTTCGTTATTACCTCTTTTTTAACATTCGCTTTTTTTACGAAATCATGTCACCCACGCCGATCCCGGACGAGTTTGATTCTGCCGCCGCCGCAGCCGCCCCCGCCACCGCCGCCGCCACGATTTCGAAAAAAATTGAGAATTTCGATTTATTAAAAAATATGTTTGCCGACGGTGAATCGATGACGATGACCGAATTTCAGAAAGAAAGCTCGTTGAAAGTTTTAGAAATGAAACGCGAGAGGGCCGGATGCAGTCGCGATGTGGCCAAAGACATGTATCAAAAAATTTTAAAAAATTCATGGTTGAAGGTAATATCTACGGACGTCCCGAAAGGTATTCTCGAACCCGGTTATTCTTGTAAGTTACACGACGTTTTGATATTGTCGTACACGGCGGGTAAAGAAATCTACGCGAGAGACGAATGGATAAGAAATAACGTGAGCTGCGGTTTTAGTTTTATCGAGACGGTCGGAAAGAACGAAAATGGGTTAGATTTCGCCATTTACGCTAACAAAAAGTTTACCGGCCGAATTGGCGATGAAAGTAATTGTCGACCCGAAAGTAACGAGACGTGGTTAAATTTCCGTATTGATTCGCCCGCAAACGCCACCGAGGTTGTTTGCGTGAAAAAAATTGACGGGTGCTATAACGGACATTTCGCCGTGAGGAAGATCGGCGACGAATACTATGTCATCGCCGGTTCTTCGAGCGTACATATTTTGCTCAAGTCTCACTCCGACGTCCGTAAGTACCCGGGATGTAGGTACGAGGGCGCGCGTACGGTGGCGCGAGCGGTATTAAATACCTTCGACGGAATGGATCCCTCGAAGCTAATTATTTTAAAGCGTTTCTTGAGCGCCACTAAAACGACCGTGGTTTGTGGGTTACAACGCGTTTTCCTGGATCGTTTTCTCTTGAGAGACGAATATAAACTCTACGGTTTGATGATGACCTCGGTCCCCGACGAGGGCCAAAAAATCGATTCGTTAACCACCGTCTCCCCCCAGGCGGGCTTGGAAATTTTCAAACTCTTCGGAATTTTAACGCCGGAATACTACTCGATATCCCCGGATGCCGTGGAAGAAGATTTATATGATAAATTCACGGATGCAAAAATTCGTAAAGAGTACCGTCTTTCATTACCTATAAAGATCGACCGGTACTAATATCGGTCAATGTGAAGAAAGTTGATAATAACTATATATATGGTATATATACCTCGTTATTAGTTATTATTCTATCAGGAAAAAAATTTTAACTACGTTATAATTAATAGTATATCGGAGCGGATTACCTTGTCTTTCCTCGGTAGAATAGTGAGAAACGATAGATATAGAAACCATGTTTTCTACTATATGAATTAACTAGCGACTGATCGTCAGATCTGTGATAGACGAGTTTTCGGCTCAATGTCATGTGATAGAGCTAGTGTTCGAGTACTATCTTACTCTCTTTGCGCCGAAACCTGCTAATCCACCTAGCGAGCATTTTTATAATTTAAACCGGCGATAATGCCTACCTGTCTCGGCAATACTGCGTATTTACTCTCTCCTGCATTTGTCAGTTCTGATAAGAAGTTACGCAGCTAAGCGTTTGCAGGAAAAGAGTCGTGTAATTCGCATCATTCCTCATCTATGTTTACATGAACTCTGGCTCAACTTACAAATTGTTAGACATATCCGAGTAACGTTATAAGATAACGCCAGAATAAGTTGGTGCATCAGATCTATAGCTTCTAGGCGCATAAGAAATATCTAATAACTAAGATTCCATAGATAGAGATATCGAAGCTAATTACGACAAACATCGATACTTCGCATCTCTACCATAAAGTGCGATAAAATCACTATGCCGAAATTTGTAATTGAAAAAAATTACTTTCCCAATATATTGAGTACGGGTAGCGCCGCTAAAACTTCCTAACACTTCTTTTTTTTTTTACAAAATGTTTTTTGGCTTTCCTGTTCCGCAAATATCTATAGATTTATTTTCTCTGAAAAAAAAGAAAAATTCAGAATAAATTATCTAATTTTATAATAATATAATAAATAAACAACAATACTGTACACTAATAGCTCATCGTAATACTGGTAAAAACTTAAAATAAGTACCAACTTTAATTATTAATTAAAATTACTTTATTAAAATAAATATTTTCATAACAACTAAATATAACAGTCAAATAAAATAATATAAATACTAATACCAAATTATATTCATTACGATATATAATTATAATTTACATTAATACCATCGTAATATGTTAAATTAATATGACACAATTATTTCTTCTCTAGTCGCGTTATAGCACTTTTAAGATCATACTCCATCCTTCATCATCTCTCCGTCTTCCTTACATTACCCGCCGGCATAGTGACGTTTTATATTATTTCCGCATCCTCTAGTATTAGTATAGTATCATTAAAATGAGCCATGCGACTTACATTTCCTTATAAGTTTATTACTCATCATATCAAATATGCAAGGGGTGTCTGTAGCTCACACAGACCTACTCAATCAATATATCTATGTACACATTATGATAATTTTCACTCATGGTTTCGATCCTATAATCCCAAACTCTGTATATATTAATCCCTATATAGATTGCTTCAACTTCAGTCTCATATGCTCAATGAGGTTGTGTTCTTTTTCTTTTTTTCTACTCATACAATCACTACATATCCTACACTTAAAGCAATAGCGTCAGAGACTTACTTCAGCTTCAGATTTAGCATGAGTGATCTATTAGAGTGAGCGTAATTGATATATACTCATCTGAGAGGAGTAGGTAATATATGATATAATTTTAAAAAATAGATAATATAGATAATTGGAATCAATCAGACATGAATAGATTTAGTGATTCAGTTTAGCTGTCCAATAACAATAGAACCGCTGAAAATTCTTAATAAAATTACCTTTTAAAACACGCGCAGTCACTTTTTCGATTCCCCGTGTACTTTTAGACTACTCGTCTCTTTCTCGAAGACTCCCACTATTACTACTCAGAGAAATTTTTCTCTGGCAACTCTGTGTAGCTTCCGTGACTTCCGATCTATTTCCACACTTGAACTTAGTTATATCAGCATATATTTCGACTCACAATCTCCTGGAATTTATTCTCGCCAACTACTACCGACGAGACTCGCGATCTGAGCATAGCCTGTCTAGCCATAAAGTTTTAGTTGCCTGAAACTCATCAAAAATTGTCGTTTCTACCAAATAACATTTAATTAAAATATATAATTATATATTATATAATTAATATGATATATATATATATATTAATATATATATATATATATATATATATATATATATTAATATATTATATATTAATTATATTAATTATATATAAGGCAAAAAAGCGAAAGCCCTGAATTCCATTGCTATATAGGTAAACTTAAATTTATTGATGAAAGAAACTCCAGATGCTTGGCGGTAAAACTCTAGCAGTTTCCTTCAGAATGAATGAATTTTTATATATAAAGTATAGAGTATTGAACGATAATTTATATTTTTATTATAATTCAATAGTTATATGACGTTCGTATCATAACTTAAATATTCTATTATATAATATTATATACGAATCACCGCTTATCATAATTTTACTTTATTTTTCACACCCTAAAATTATCCTCGATCACGTGGTACTATTCGTGTTTTACTACAGATGCTGTGGGTGGTATGTCGTGTTTATAAATAATGAGAAACTGAAAGTTTCTCTATCCCTATGACAAGAGGAATAATTGAGTTCATTCATGATAAATTCTAGTCATTTTGAAACATCCGTCTTATTCACTGGATGAGAGACATTATTAGCGATAAATTTACTAACTCTCTATTACTTTAATTTTAATCTTTCTCTTTAGTTTCTCATAATGATATATACGTCTGCTGAAAAATACGAAACTATGATTTTAATTTTAATTAATTATGAATTCTCGATGTTATATAAACACGGATTAGGCTCTAACTGAAATAATAAAAATGATTTGCGATTCACGATCTCGTTTATCGTCAATATTTGATATTCGAGATTGTCAATCAGTCTATAGAATGATACTCTATGGTCATCTTATAATTTTCTCGATGGCTATCTACTCGATAAAAGCAACGCAGGAAAGTTCCTATCTCAGAATCCAACCCGAATTACGGTAGTTGTAGTCTCCTGAAACATGTTCAGTATATGGTCGCAGTTAAACGCTTTACCCGGTTTGCGTTATTACCTGCCTTGCGGCGTGGCTAGGTAGACAATAACCTCCTGTCGGTATTATATTATTATATTATTGTTGAAACATTCCGACTTGATCCATCTAAACGTTCAAGTTAAACATGTTCTTGAAACGTTTTTGAGTTTAATGTCTAGAATGTTCAGCGTTAGCGTATAGAGACCTTTAAGGTAATTAGATTTAAACCTAATTATTATTGATAGATAAAATAAGCTGAGCAGTCTGAGCCTTATTTCAGGTTATAATGCTAGTAGTTTAAGGTAATAAATGTATATCGGGTGTGACGCCTACTTTAGGTCTCACTGACTATCTAGCGTACGACTCGTTTCTGACGGAAAATGTTAATATATAATAAGAGTAAGCCTTACAAGTATGCTATTTCGAGATCACTGCGCAGATGTTGCCAAATTAGGCTATCGTTCGCTATGAAACTTATATATAGACAAAGATTCAGTTTTCTCTCGAAAAACAGAGATTTTAATTTAGTAATTACAAAGGATCTTGTGTCCATACTTAAATCTGAACCGTGATGCTCGTCTAATCTCTGCCAACTATCAGACGCTCGAGAAGCGACAGTGATTTGGCTTGACAAATACCTATTATGATGAGATAAATATAGTAGAGGAGATGTGTTTAATAAATTAATTAAAACCTAAAAAACAAACAAAAATAAATTCGAAATATGTTATCGAGATGATTCCATATATTGCGGAATATATTGCTCAGTAAAAGAAATAAGCGAGAAAATCTACTATTTTGAAATAATTTATTCACCTGACGTATTGCACGAAATTATTTATAAACTTACATTACAATTACCAAGTGCGGATTATTTTATAACTAATACATCGAGTATTAATTAATTCAAAACTCATCTTAGTGAGTCTGTTTAACTTGCAAAAAATTGAAGGTTCGTTTATGTAAACTAATGGTAACTAACCTAGTATTACTAGATTATTAGCAGCGCTCGTGATATAGTAGTTATATAACGTATATAATATATTTGTTAGCTAAAAATAACCTAGGTGGTATAATGTAAAGACATTATGAGAATTGATTCGGTTATATTCATCGCTAGAGAGTGTAATTATATATTATAATATTATTTATCTACAGCCTACTGAATTAATTATATTTGATGATAAAAGAATTTACTTCGTCGTGCGTCTAAACTATGTTCTATATAAGAAATAAAAAAAAGTACTTCTACTAATCGTTGGTGAGTTGAATGCGAAAACAGAATGAATAATTATTCAGAATTGAAATTAGCTTATAATAAATGCTCTACTATATATGTACGAAATTATTTTATTCACGTGTAGTGAAATACAATCAAACGAGGTTGAAAGAAGAAGTGGCAGAGTATGATGTAAGAAAGATGAATACGAGTCGGTATGCATTAAATAAAGATTGTGTGGAAAATTATTAAATATTTTTAGTGAAACTTCTTACTTACTAAAGATCTGTGTAAATATAAAAAGTCAAAATTAGAAATTTACCTATCTTGACCTCGGCATGTCAAAGGATATTTTTATGCTATATGGTTATAATGACGTACTTACTATATATTCCTAGCTTACCTATCCGTGGAAACATATTGAAACGAGACTATGCCGTACTTTATCAATTCGGCGCTAAATAACATGGCGATTCTGAAATGAAAAGAAAATAATTGAATTGTTGGGACACGAAAATTTTTAGACACCGATTGCAAAGGAATATAAAAAGAACTCGTAGACTAGATTTCTTGGAATGAATAATTTAGCGAAATATAAATCGATTTGCTCACTTTATCGACAATAATTATCCTTCAAAGATAATAACGTGAATATGTCAATACCATTTTTCATTCTACGATTTTTTAATATGATGAATTCCTTAATAATTTTAGTGATTGTGACGGTATAGAAAATTTATACAATCTATTCTAGGAAAAATTACTATATTGCGGCATTGATATATATTTAGTAAAAATTAATGTCAATGTCTCATATAGAATTTCCACTGTACCTATTATGAAATATCCATTAGCATTAAGTTAGTGAAATAAGTTATAATGTAACAAACCTTTTTAAAAATATTTAAACATAAGTTAGTAATAAAATTTAAACCTAAATGATCTTGGTATGCGCTAAAGATGTAAAATACGTAGAGAATTTGTGAAAATATGATTAGCTATCGGCTTTTTTAAATATTATTTATATATATGTGTAGAATAATATTAAAGAATGAATTTTTTCCTATTCTATTAATTATATGATATATGTGCGGTTTCTCTCCAATATCATGAGAAAGATATATATTAAGGTAGAGTATTGTAGTTTTAATATGCCATGTATATAATCAAACTTTCACTCTATTGACAGTATTTATATTAAACTTTTGTGAGATATCACCACTTTCTATGAAAATGAAGACTAGATAATAATAAATATTATTGGATACAATATCAATTGTGTAATAATGAAACAATTTTGCTTTTGCGTAAAGTGCCATGACTATAGATCCTACACACTGGGATATAAATGTCAAACACTTTCAAAAATATTGCTAGTAGTGACTACTGTAACAGTAAGAACGGAGTATGAGAAAATTCTATACTTACTATTCGTGGTATATATAAAAAAATTAACGACTTATCGTTCATCAATTCATTCCGAAATACCAAAATTCTATAATTTACCGAATATAAATAATAATAAAAATATCTAAGATGTTGAAAATAAATAACTAAAAATTCAATAGAGAGCTATTTGGGATTAAAAAATGATATGCCCTTTTTTAACACGCATTCTTTTTTTGAGTTTTTAAATACATTTCGAGATCCTGAACCTATAACATTTCATCTGGCTCATTTATATAACTATCTATCAATTATTGAAATACAAGTTATTTTTTTAAATTAAGTAACAAGTTTTTTTTATAATTTATATATATAAAAAAATATGTTTTATATATATATATTTTTGATTATTAACAAAGAAATATATATATAATATTAGTAGGTAAAATATAAAAATTATTATATATATTATTATATTAATATATGATATAATAGATTATTAAAATGTAATATAAATAAACCTGATTGAATGTTTTATATATTAAATAACAACATATTAAATTAAAACTAACATCTACTGGTTATATATATATATATATAATAATAATATATATATAATAATATTATTATATATATATAATATATATATATATATTATATATATATATATATATATTAATATATATATATTATTTATATATATATATAATATATATATATAATATTATATATATTATATTAATTATAATATTATATATTAATTATATTTTTTACAGTAATCTCCAACCGTGATATTTACACGGCATATAATAGCTACTACTATCTAAAATTATTAATATATTATATATATATTATATATATATATATAATAATATATATATTATTTAATAAGTATTATAATATATATATATATATATATATATATATATATACTATTATAATATATAATTAATATTTAAAATATAACATAAATATATATGATATATACTAAGAGAAGTAAGGTATGACATGAAGCGAACGAGAATATATATTAAAATTGTAAAAGAGAAGAGAAATGAGAGACAAGGCTAAGTCTCCCTTAATTATAATAGGCCTTAAATAGGAGTACCTTGATAGTCCCTAATACTCTTGTGCGACAATTATAGGACGTAAACTGAAATTTGCACGTGTCGCAGTGGATATGAGGCAACAACGTCGATATTAACTCGAAGACAATACGTGCGCTTAGATATGCAAGGCTTTACATCAAGTGTGATCTTGCGACAAAACAGAACCCAACTCTATTCGTGAGGTGAATCGTAAGAGACCTTTTCATATTCTATCGAGTTAAGAAAAATTCCTATAACTCGATTAACATAAATAACGGCGTGATTCGCTTTTTATTATTTTCCTTAACTTACATACTCTAATTCAATACGACGCACTATTAAAATCATCCAATAATTAGGATAATAATAAAATATGTGTACAATAAATCTGCATATATTAACGCTGAATATACGTTCTACTGCCTCGAACTTATACGTTATCCTTTCTAGATTCACTACGACATGATTCTGAAAACGGAAAAACTCGCCTATTGGTCTAATCTACGATTTATGTAATACTAGGAATTATTTTAATCGAATGAAAATATTATGGGGTAGAAGTAAATATATAAATTTATATATATATATACATTATGTGTGCATACCTACTGTTTATAACCTACTATATTATTTGTGATTTATCGTGACGACGAGGTAAAAAATAACCTCGGCGAGCTTTTCTAGAGTTTTCTCTGAAAACGTCGACACGAAATTCCTACGGGTAGCGACTGTATCTTATTAAACCCTTAACGTTTAGATATCTAGAGTATTAATTTAGGTTATACGGCTAACAGGTACAGATCTTACGCCGATTAGGTGTTCACTATGACGCTCGCGAATAACACTCTTGATAGTATTATTAATATTAGGACATATTGATATAAAGATCTAATAAAAATCCTGATTATTCTTTGCATTTTGATTTGGTTATAGAAGGTATTCAAAACCCTTTTTTAAAAAATTAGCATAAATAATGTCCTTGGAAGAAAAACCACAAACGTACAACACTCTTTATATTTAGTAATCGATGAAGCTAGGAAATTATTTTACAGGGCTAATCCTATACACTTTCTCACCACGATATACGATATTTTCATCGTAAACAATATTAGGTGATAAATATTTCTCAATTCTATTTTCACAAATCTTAATATGTCTCTTTAAGGGAAATACTGGTAGGAGTACGAGCAGAGTTTGGATTCCAAGTCAGGCGTTTTCGAAGGGTGAAGAAGGTGATGCCTTCAAGTCTTGCCAAGGTTGGATGGAGGCTTGAATAGTTCTGCCCAAAAAAGCTACTGTCTACTGTGTTTAAATGCGAGTCAAGTCGGCGAAGTCGACGCCTTTTGTAATCAAAATACGTGTTAGTGCGGAGATGTTATAATCGAGTCGGGAGGGGTACATGAATATCGATTCTCCAAAATTGCAGGTGTTTAGTCGGTAAATACGTGTGACTCCGAATTACTATAACAATTCACACATACGTAACTACTAATCCACCTTCACTCTAGCCCATTAAGATACGACTAATTTGGTATAAACTTTTCCACACAAAAATTTTTTAAAACTTAATGAGTTTATTATAAAATACGTACATTTTTATTTATTACTATCTAGACGAATTGATTATGATTAGGAACTATCCGATTGTTCAGTATTTAATTACATTATTTCCATTATGTTAAAAGATAACATACAAAACTCAAGATTCCAGTCGAACTCCTTTTTCATATTAATAAATACACCTACTCGGGCAACCCAAATCCTGTAGTCGATTACGCTATTATCCTATCTGTTCCGTTTATGCGAGTGAGCATACTCAAACATGGAGTCGAGTACATTTTATGACATTGCCTATCTTTCCCACAAGATTAATCTACATCTTGAGGACAATGAAATGAATGACATAATAGATCATTGACCCCTTACCACTGCTATTTTCTGAATAGATATAACATATATATTATCGAGAATCGACCGATTTTATCAACGTAAAATTCATTTCTCAAATATAATATTAGTCGTGTTGTCGGAAATCTAGTAAATCGAGAGAATATAATCTAAATATGGAAATTTACTCAAAAACTTCCGCTCCGTACTCCTGATCGAAAAGTTTCGTGAGTTAAAATTATACAGAACTAGGGATAACAACAAGATAAGCGCAGTGAGAGATGAAAAGATGAATCTAAATTTTAGTTAGGATACTAAGAATGTTGGGAAATTAATTTTTGGAAACTTCTTACTAAAGATCGAGAAAGAAACGAAATAAAAGTACCATTCTGCCTCTTATGCAAAGGAATTTACGCAGTTGTGGCGCTCTTTATGCCCTTCTCGCACTTTATGCTTATTAGGGCGTTGTCGCTTACATTCAGGTAAATCGTGGCGAAGGGAAATAGAAAGGCAAATAATCGAATCTTGGGATACGAAATTTTTAAGAAACCGATTGCGAAGGAATATTAGAAAGCTCGACGGTTCTTTGGAATTGAATTTTGAAAACGTTTGTCATTTTAATGCTATCCTTCGAAGAAACGAAAATGTCGATACCTTATCTCCATTCCAATTTCAAAATGTGTGCGTCCTAATAATGGTTTATGACGGAATAATGGGAGAATTTGACAGAAATCGTGATTGTGGTTCACTGAGCAATAAAATCATCAGGGCCTTTCCGAATTTGAGAGAGTTAGAAATAAGAATGAACAATTATTCTCAAGTTAATAGTATTAATCTTTGCAAGATGATATCAGATGAA
>JABUQX010122848.1:2500-25431 GCA_015478945.1 Trachelipus rathkii | reverse complement strand
GGAGAGAGATTTATTTTTTGACTAAGATGTACAGTTAAGAGAATCATTTTAGTGAAACCCGTTTTTCTTAATTAGCATTGGTTAAGTAATTAGAGCTAGTTAAAGATTGGTAAACTCAAAGCAGCAGACAGAGGAAGATAAGTAAAAGTTTCAGAAAAGTTGTTTTAAACAAGTGCGTTATGTAAAATTTGGTTATATTCATGGTCAATAATATAGGCATGAATCGAATAGGTAAAGGGGAGAGAGAGAGATATGAGGGATAATGTTAAAATGGCATTGGAATGGGGAATTGGCTCCAGAGCGGAGGGAGAGGGAAAATTTGTCGCTGAATGGAGAATTGGCAGGGGAAGGGATTTTACCTCCAAAGAGTAAAGTGAGGGATTGAAATCTTGACTCAATTGAACCCCTCATTTCTTCATTCACTCTTACCCCCACTCATTTCTTCGTTCATTTTCTCCCTCATCTTCTTTTTTTTTTTCTCCGCGCGACATTTTAACGCAACATAACACCACAACACACAGCTTGTTTTATATATATATATATATATAATATGTATATATTATATATATAGGTATATATATAGTAGTATTATAATAGGTACTTATAATATATTTATATATATATATTATATATATTTATATATATATATATAGTAGGCTATACGCATCGTTTTTTACTCTCTCTCACTCTCGCTACTCACACACGAGGACCTAATGAAAGGTATGCGCAGTGTAATATGCATTAGATTGACATTTGCGTAGTCCGCGTATAATTTTCAAGATGGTAAAATGTCGATTTTGGTTTTTTTTATGATAATTATGCATTAATTACATTTGTCGTAGTCCCGCGAATATTTTCAGATGGGTAATTATATGATATAAGTATATCTATATATATATATATATATTTATAGTAGTATATATATTATATATATATATATAATATATTATATATATATATATATATATTTTATTATATATATATATGTCGTTTTCGTTTTTAATTAAATAATAATTATTAATTACTTTTTCATTATAATTATTTACTAATTATATTTGTCGTAGCCCCGCGAATATTTTCAGGTGGTAAAAAACCGAAAGCGTTGTGTTTTTTTTTTTAAAAACCGTTTTTTTTTAGTGAGGCTTAGGTAGCCAAGTGTTTTTTTTTCTTTTTTTGAGTGAATTAAAAATAAGTTTTTTTTAATTATCGGAAATCCGTAATTTAGCAATAACATAATTAATAATTATCAAAATAAGGTAAAACCTTTTGGGTTAGACCCCAGACCACCCAGTAAGGGTCACTAGGACCAAAGGTCACCAAAGGTCACGGAAGGTCACCAAAGGTCACCAAAGGTCACGAAAGGTCACCAAAGGTCAAAAGGTCACCAAAGGTCACGAAAGGTCAAATTGCCCAAATTGACCAAAAATACGGAAAATTATGTAATTTTGACCTAAAACCCTTAGAAATTATTATTTTTGACCTAAAAATAACAGAATTGTTATATTTAACTACAGGAAAATTGGAAATTTATCTTACTGACGCTGAAATATTTTATAAAATTTTCTACTGCACAGAGATTTAAAAGCCAGCAATTTATTAACAGAATTGAAAAAAGTAAATTTGTTGGTAAATAAATGGATTGATTCCAACTTAGAAAATTTAATAAAGAACATAGAGAACTTTGAGGAACTTTGAAGACTTTTGAACAAATAAGTTTGACTTTAAACATTTTAAGAACAGCACCCGACTTGGAAAGGGGGATGAGCTGTTTCTTAATTAATTAAGTTACAGTACACAATTATGTGTATTTTTAAAATATTTTGAAAAGAAAAATTATTTTTATTTTTGAACTTTAAATAATTTTGAAAAGACAATTAATTTTTATATTTTAGAACTTTAAATTTTAAATATTTTGAAAGAAAATTATTTTTAATATTTCTTGAACTTTTTGAACTTTTAATAATTTTGAAAGAAAATTATTTTTATAAATTTTTTGAATTCGTGATGTTTCATTATGTAACTCAATTTAAACTAACTTGAAAGCCAAAATTAAATTAAATTTTAGAACTGACTCAAGAAAAATTAACTTAATTTAGAATTAAAATTCTCGAAATAACAAAAATTATATTATCTAAGAAAAGTCAATATAATAACTACTCTTTTGTTTGAGTTTAAATAGAACTCTACACATATTTTCTTTTGAACATAGAAAATTTTTGAAAAATAGTTTTTGAAAACAGTTTGAATATTTTTGAAAAACTTTGAAAATATTGTTTGAAAACTTTAGTGTTTTTTTTTTTGAAAACTTTGAAAAATATTTTGGACTTTAGTTTTTTTTTTAATTTTTAGAAACAGTTTGAGAACTTAGTTTTTTTTTAGAAACATTATAATGTTTTAAATATTTAAAGTTTCTGAACTATAACTTATAAATTTAATTAACTTGAACTATAATTTTATAAATGTTTAATTAACTGTGAACTATTAACATAAACTCATGACTATGCTTGAACAATAGTCTTTAACGTCTTAGTATTTTTTACATTGTTTTTCTCGATTCTGCTGTTAGCGCGGTGGTTCAAGGGCTATAAGCCGGACGGGCAGTTGACGCCTACATGGAGCTTGCAGGAGGCAGCTGAAGGGGAAAATAAAGACTTAGAAAAATGATGATTCAACAGAGAACATGAATGAGGACATGGATGATACAAATAAAGAAGATAATACAGAAGATGTTAATCAAGATGAAGAACATAATGTAACAGAAGTAAAGACTACTGATGGACAGAAAACAGAAGAGAATACAGGAGCAAAACCCATGATAAGGGAACCCACACAAAAGGATATGGGACTTCCTCCAGTATATCTACCTCCTTCTAACTTTGATACAATGTCGTTAAACCCAAATCAGAGAACAGCTTGGGACTGGCATCAACCAGGAAATACAGAAAATACAGCAAGAATACCGAAGGTGCTAAAAAAGACAAATGTTTTGGACAATACCTTTAATATACATTTAAATGCGTCGGGGACCACTTCTCCTTCAACTAGAAAGAAGACTTATCCTTCCTGGAATGGCCAAACAGAAATATTTAACAATAGAAGAAGTTTAGTGGAGCTTGGGAACAGAACCAAGCAAGTGATACTTTATATGGAGGACAATCTCAGAATCCGTGGGGGCCATCCAAAATAATCCTTTAAGTATGCAGGCCACCTCCTGCAGGTTGGCAAACAACCCTTCCTACAATGCAAAGACCTTGGATTACAATCCTAGCCCATATTGGACCGCTCTTATGGCGTTTTAAATATGGTGCGAAGCAACCCACTTAGATCACAGCTAACGAATAGCGCTAAGTAGGTGTTGTCAAGGGCGCCGAAAAATTAAATCGATAGAAGTTTTCCTTCAAAATTTAAATTATTTTTATTTAATATTATGAACTTCTTATCTAAAGCATCTTATATAGGTTATTTATATCACGTATAATAAACAAAGATGTATATTGTTTTGTTCTTTTTTTTCTCCTTTTAATTATAATATATTACATATAAAGAGAAAACAGATTAAATATCAGAAATAGACGAGCAAAGGAAGTTTCTCACTTACTCACTTAAAAAACATTTCCATCGTATGGACAAAGGTAACAATTAAAATTACTTTAAATAATAATAATATAATAATAATGAATAATAGTAATAATAATAATAATAATATAATAAGATTAATCTTGTAAAAATATTTACAGATTTTACTGTATATATTTTATTGTTTTTACAAAATACACGATGTTTGTAAGAGCCACTTTCTAAAATATTATTTGTTTAATTATATGTGGCTTGGAAATTTTATAAAATTAAATGATTTTTTTTCTTTATGACTATGACGTTTATTCTTGGTTCATAAAATAAGTGAATTGTACATATTGGAGGAAAATTTTTGATGTGTTTATTTTAATGATTTTTCTGTATTCATGAAATATTTATATTGATATATTTGGAATATTATATTAATTACTAATTAACTAATTAATAAATTAGTTAATAATTTAATTATTAGTAAACTCATTATTTTAAAGAACATTTATAATTTATAATGTGTTTTCCATTGTTTTATATAGGTTTTTTTTGGGACCAGTTTTTATTATGCAATAATAAAACTCTTTACGAATTGGTGCGTTATTAAATTCCTCCATTGTGGCCAATTGAGAAAGAAGAATCTCGAATAAATTAGAGGACACATATAATTATATATATATAGTATATATATATATTATATATATATATAGTATAAGTATATATATATATATATTATATATTATATATATTATATTATATATATATGATATATTATATATTACTGATGGGACGATTAATCGTTATGCGTGATATTTTTTTCTCATTTGTCATCTTCTTTTATTCCTAAATCTCTAAGGAACATATTTAGAAAATATATAGAAAATGAATATGATAATAATATAATATAATGAATATAATAGTAAAAATATTAGAGCCGTTTTCGTTTTTGTCATGTGTGCTTACCTCGGTAAGAATGCTTACAAAGTTTTAATTAACACGAATTGGCGATTTCTTATAAAGTTACTTTTGTTTATAGACAATTGAATAGCTGGGGTTCTGATGGAGCACGTCGTCTTTTTGCAGTTTTTGAAGAGAACAGTGAAGGTCTGAGAGTAATACAAAAATTGTCGCATTATTCGTTGACACATTTTAAGTTCAGTTGGAAAATTATGCTGAGATCTAAAATGATGTTCTATTCGGCATAATAAGGCTTACAGTCTTGCAATATTATTTGACTAGGCATCCCTAATATAGTATATATAGTATATATAGTATTTATTAATTATATATATATAGTATATATATATTATATAATTATAATAGTATATATATAATAGTATTAATATATATTTATATATATATATCTAGTATATATTTAAACTACCTTTTAACGTGTTTATCCCCTTTTCAAAGGGTAACACGGGGGGACTACAAGAAATCGAACTTTAAGGTCGGTTTTATCCCAAACGCGCGCCACCGACGTGTTCGCAGTCAAGTTTTAATTCTCTCCCCAGGTAGATAAAACTCCACCTTGCTACGCGGAGGGTTGAACCAGCGTCCCTCTTCGTATGAGTCAACCTCTGCACCACACGGGCGGTTCTTTTATATATATATATATATATATAATATATATATCTAGTATATATATATATATATATATATTTAATATATATAATTTCTAGAATCACTTTCGAAATAAATTATCTTAAAGTATTGACTACTCGTTAGTGTCATTTGAGTAATGTGAGAGATGCTTTCATGCCTAATATTATGAGAAAAGGCCTTGGTATATTATGATAGCTTTCGAATGGGCAGGCTTCATGATCCAATTTTTAGCTCATATTATATTATATATATGTATATGATTATAGTATATATATATATATATTATATATTATATAATACTAGTAGGTATATATATATTATATATATTATATAGTATATTATATATATATATTAATTATTAATTTCATACTTTTTCAGAAAAGCTGATATGAATAATTTGGTTTATTTATTTCCTATATTTATTTTAAATATTTAAAGATAGAAGATATAAAAGAATTAAAATATTAAAAAAAAAAACAATCAATATATTATATAAAATAAAATATAATCAAAATGAATAAGAATAGAAACGAAGAAGAATAGAAATAGAGAAGAGATTAATATATTATGTACATCGTACATAATAAATGAAGAAATATAAAAGAAGAAAGGAAATAGTAAGAAAAAAAGATTGACAAACTAATAAATAAAACATTATTTCAAAAATTAATTTTATATTTTAACATTTAAGAGATGTAACGCTATTAGTCTTATATACTAAAAACGAAAGAAAATGCCAAAGAAGAAGAAACAAAAGGAGATTTCTTTAATAATGGGATAGTCAATGCCATGTTAGGAACTTTAAAACTATACCAGCTACAGGAAAAAATAACATCTTTGATTTAAGCAAGGCAATTTCATCGATGAAACTTTAAAACAAAAAAATTATTTTTTCTAATGCTTTATTAATACCTTAAATATTAGTATACGGATCTTAGGTTGGCAGCGGTGATGGCTCTCATGCAACCTTCCATTCCTGGCAGTCGATGGCGAGAGCAAAGAGTTTGCCAAAATAACGTGTTTTGTTTTATTTGCTGCTGGAGAAATGTTATTTTTTTTCGGTTTTTATTTCCTTATTAGGGGGTTCGAGCCGACGGAAGGGACAGGAGGGGGAACGAAGTCCCCCGTCGTCCCGGCGGTAGGCCGGAGGAAACCCCGAACTCGGTCCATCTTTGTTTGTTTACGGTGGTATCCTTTAGTGAAGAAAAGGAAAAAATTCATCATTGGCAACTTTGCGCGCTCCCTCGGAGTAAGAGCTTCTTCTATTCTCAAAAAACTAATTTTTTCCAAACATTTTTAATTTTTTTTAAAAAGCGTTATTTTTTTTTTATTTTTTTAATTTCCGGGGTAAAACTGTCTGCTGATTAATAAAATGAATGTTTTATTTAATTGTAGCTGTTATACGTTTTTTTAGTTACATGCATGTGTCTTTCGGGATGCTGACATACTATATATTATATATTATATAATATAATATATATACTATATATATATATATATAATATATTTATATATATATATATATATCATAATTTATATATATTATAATATATATATATAGTAGTATATAGGGCAGAAATATTGAACTTGGCACGTCATAAACCCTTAAGTTAAAGAGCGGCGAGTTTTCTTGGGAATTATCGTACGGTTTGGCATGTTAAATATGTGGTCAAAATTGTGCTCAAAAGGTATGTATCATATGTAAAATAAAAAAAGGTTTCGCTTCATTATTTGAAATTTCAACTTGTCGTACTCGCGTACAAAGCTTGAATGAGAGGCATTAGATGGATTACGTGCATGTAATTTTTGTGGAGACGAGGTTGTTTTATTTGCAGTTGGTTGAGTGTATATATACCTATAATCAAATTTAAATACGTTTCGATTTTAAATAATTATTAAATCGTAAGACAATCTTAGACAAAATCACCAACTTAGCTTGTAGCATCATGCTGATAGAGATGCTCAGGACATAACGCATTCTGGGGATCTGTTTTTTATTCTTCCATTGTACGACAGAATTCCACTTTTGGTTAACGCGTGACTTCATCAAGGTTTTAAGCTGCATTGCATATTCCTAATTAACTTGCCTACTAAGGCGGTGTTGTTCATCCACGTTTGTCATCGAACAAGTGGCTGGCAAGTTTTGCCTTTACTTTGGTGACAGGTTTTGTATAGCGAGAGCAAAAACTCTTAAAGAAGGTTAACTAAAGAGCAAAAGGTTGGAAGCATTGTTTAAACTTATTTTGGCAATGGACTTACCTCCTAGGCCATGTTAACGGAAAATAAAGGCTAGTAAATAATAGTCATAAAGTCTCAATAAATCTGAGAAATTAACATCTTGAAGTTGTTTTGTGCACTCCATTAAGATTCTTACATGCCATACGATATATTTGGCCAAATTTTAACTAATAAAATTTCCTAAAAATTGATTTGAAATTAAATTGTAAAGCATTAGCTCCTATTTCCAAAATTTCCATTTCGGTAGTGTCGTAAAACAATGTGATCAATGAAGTGTTTTTAATATTGAATAAGATTATTTCATGATAGGATATAATATTATATGAGTATATATAGTATATATATATATATACTATATAATATATATAGTATAATTATATATAGTATATAGTATATATATATATATATATGTATTATATATATATATATAGTTATATATATATATATATAGTATTTATTGGGTGCTGTTTGGTAAGGCGGTTTTTTTATAGCTAAAATTGAAGAAGGCAAAGCCACAAGGGGTTTTACTATCCGCTTTTCATTTGCTTGCATAGTGTTTATGATCAGGCTGATACAATTCATTAAATTTTGTTAACAAACAAATAAAATTTTAGTAATTGATAATTTTAATAGCAATAAAATTGAATTCATATTATTTTGAAGACTGGAACATTTATCCCCATCTCCAAGTTGGAATTGTAACCGACTTGTTTGTTGAGGCATAAATCTTGTCCTGTTTATCCATTCTTTCCACTCGTTTCCGTATCTTGCTTATTGAGGATTATCTCAAATTGGTTAAATTTAATGGTATCGAGTCCAGCATATTGACCTAGACATACTTGCGTTTTTGAACAGGAAAACTGGCTACTATCAGATGAGAGGCTTATTTTACAGTTTGTGATCTTTTTGGCATTTGGGAATGTGTTGATGTGCATGCTAAAGTGGTTGTTTGTGTTAAGATCAAATAAGATTTTTCCCTAACCTTGCCCGATTAAGCTTTAATTTAGCTTGCTATGAATATTAAAAAAACTCCGAGCAATCCTAAAGTTACATAAGCGATGCTGGTTGAATTGCGTCCTGGGATTGCTTCAAAGGCTACGCTTCCTTTAATTTTTTCTGTTATCAAGATGAAAACAAAATAATGCATCAACAAGTTGTAAGTATAAGGGATAGAAAGTAAAGAAATTTCATAAAAAAAAAAATTGAAGGGATAGCTAATAGGGTAAAATTTGGAAGAAAAATGGAATTACAAAAGTAATAAAACATTAGGAAAATGAGAGAATTAATTGCAAAAAATTGGGATTGAGATGTGGAAATCTTTTATCATATGCAGTATTAAAATAATCTAGAATTTATGTGCTGCAAATGGAATTAAAGAAAGTAAAGAAATTTCATAAAAAAAAAAATAAAAAATCAAAGCAGCAATATAAGTAACCATCGAAAAATAGCATTTATTATAGGGTTCATCATACTCTATTTATATATATAGTATATCATATATATATATTATCAATATTATATACTACGAAAGAACAGATGGTTATTTTTATGTCAGGCACGTGACCTCTGAGTAGGTAAGATAGGTAGTACAAATTAATTTTTTAAATGCAATAATTGTTCGTAAAAATATATTACCTAAATCGAAAATAATCCCCAATATTTTATGATACTGTATATTAAATTCAATTCAATTTTTAAAAGGTTAATATTTTGATGTGAGGCAGACACATTTTCTCATGTCCTTCAACCTCTATATACATATATTCATATACATATAATATACATACAATATACATATAATATATACATATTAAAGTGTCACGATGTAAAACCATGGTAAGAAAATACAAGTCTAAAATAAAAGTTGCTTATAGTTGGTTAGATTGACAGGTTGTGTTACCGGACACGGTGGCTCGCGATCAAAAAACAATTTTCTACAGGTAAGCCATCTATTGATATCATTAAAAAAAGACGTTCTAGGTCCGAAATGAAAAAAAAAATAAACGAAAAACAAAAAATATCTCAAAACTACAATAGCTACTCAGCGTATTTGCGGCAATCCTGGTTAAACTTCTTTAGTATAGGAATAATGTAAAACAAAAAATTAATAAAAAATATTGTTAATATTATAGCCAATATGAGAGAAAGTCCTAATTTAAGGCCTTTATACGTTACGTCGTGTAAAATAAATAGACTTTCTAGTTAATTTAATTATTGTTTTGTTTTTTTAATTAAAGAATACCCTAAGGGGGTATACCCGCACCGATGGCAGGACGTCGGGTCTCTCGGCCTTCCGGGGAACACGGGTAGGCTATTTCCCCCCATCCGGCGCGGCAGGTCTTCCGTGATCCCGCTCTTTGTACTTTGGGGCCCTGTCGCGGGGGTTCTTCCAGCCCCTCCCCTACTGGTCGGTATGGAAACCAAAACGTCCCCCCCATAGTGTTTCCCACGTCGGGCCTCGAGCCCCCCTACTATTGCCGTCTGGTAATACCGTTTACAAATAATATCATATATAATTTGCCCAAGAACAGGGTAAAAAAAAAACAAGAAAGAAAAAAAAAAAAAACAACAAAAAAAAAAAAAACAAAAATCATTTCTCGCCCTTAGAACCATCTATTTGTATTTCCATGCTATCATAAGATCTCGGCTACCTGTGAAAAATTTTTTTTGATCCGAGTTCCCGTTCCGTGTGGGCGTAAGTAACCTTTTTCGCAGATAGGTATATAATATATATATACTATATAGTATATATATATATATAAAATTGCCTACTATATATTATATATATATATACATATACACCTATAATAATATACTTATATATAATACTATATATACTATTCTGCTACCCTCTTTGTATCTATTATATATATACTATATGCTATATACTCTATAGCTATAACCTATATCTATTCCCCTCTATTATATATATACCAACATATATATACGTATATATTATATATGATATATTATATATATATAATATACCTATATATATATTATATTCACCTTCTCCCAATTTTTTTTATTTAAATTATATATATAGTATCTTATAGAATTCTATATACAAATTTCCTATTATATATATTATATATTATATACCTCATATACTATATAATACTTAGACTATATACACTATATATATATATCACCATATATTAATATTATTTTAATTTTTGGAATATTAAATACATAATATATATTACTAAATCCTATATGATATTACTACCACTTATATTATATATATAATATACATTATATATACCAGGATATATATATATAATATATTTATATATATACTACTTTACATTAATTTGTTTCATATTTATATACTTATAACAATACTATACCCCTATATATATTATACCTAATATAACCTATAATTATAGCTCACTATATATATATTAATATACTATCAATATCCCTAACTGATATACACTTTATCTAATTACCTATCTATAATATATATACCTCATTAATATATTCCATACTATTATATGCGACCAATTATAAGAGTTTGACTCAGTTTAAAAATGGAAACCTTTTGATAAGCGAAAAATGTATTTATTTAATTTCTTTTATCTTTCATTATTTTTAGGTGAATTGTTTGATAATAAAATATTGTATAAGTAATAATGTTAAAATTTTATGGATTTAGCAGAGATTCACATTATTATTATTATCTCACTTATTATTATTATTATTGCATATTATTATTATCTATTACTTATTAAAACTTTAATATGAATTTCCTCTTCTTTATCTCAAGTTTTTTATTCCCCTCGATATCTATGTAGGTATAATTTATGGGTTTTTTTATTCTTAAAACAAAATTCCAACCCGGCCCGCGAAAGCGCCGTACGACGAGCGGGCGCCCGCATGCAGGGGGACCCGGACGGGGCCGCGCAAGGCCCCACCCGGTCAAAAAAGTCAATAATTTATTATAGAAAATATTCAAATATCAATTTACCTATTATCATGGCGTCCCTATAACTTTGCGAATTTTTCCGCTTCCCTTTAAAATGAGAAAAAATTAGATCTTTAACTTCTACAAAATTTTTAATAAGATTTAATCACACGTGCCAGACGCATACAAATTTCCATATATATCAATTTAACTTTTTACTTTTTGTTTAATTTTTAATTAGAATTGCATTTCTGAAAATCCAGTATTTAACTAATGTATTTAACCTCAAATCTTTGAAATTACGTTACATTTTTATTAATTGCGTTCCTGAGTCCAACCACTTATTTAATATTTAGCTACATAACATTTATACTATATTATAGTGATAATATAATATTATTATATATTCCTATATATATTATATATCTAATACTCTACCCATACCCTTTATCTTAATATCATATATATAATATATAACCTTATATAATATCTATATTATAATAAAAATTACAAGTATAATTATATAATATATTAAAAATATTATACTAATATATACCCAACTCATATATATAAAGGATACTTATATATACTAATTAAACTATATTTTTTACTATTCATATTCTATTATATATATATATATATATATATTATATATATATGTATATATTTCACTATATTATTATATATAATATTATTAATTTATATAATATATAACATTACTTACTCCCATTTATTATCTATACTATATATCTAATATCTATACGCTTCCCTATATACTATATACCCATAATACCCTATATACATATATATTATTACCCCATAATATAATAATATTTATATAATATATCCTCATATACTCATACTTATATATTAAATTACTATAATTACTTAATAAAATCTCTCATATATTTTACTTCTTATATCATATTACCCAATTAACTACAGCCATACTATACTACATATTGTGCTTGCGAGACGAGTGGGCAGAATTGGCTTTGTTGCTGCAGCCCCAGGGCCCGGGTCAAGTAAAGGGGCCTGAACACTGACCGAGTAATAACAATGAAAAAATAAAGCGTATAACGAGAATTAAATCAAACAAAATAAAACAAATACACGAATAAATAAAAAAGCCAAACTAGTCGAACTTATCATCCAGAGTTTTCCTTTACCCGTTTTTATATATGCAGAGAGTTTGATCCCATGACTTGTTTTTACCAGTGACATGGAATTATATGAGGTTTGGAAGAAAGAAACTTACAGAGGAGAGCCAAGGTGGCACTGATAATTATACCCTTGACTTCCATAATTTTACGATCTAATATTACAGGAAGACGTTGTTTCATTTGAAGTCAATTCACGCTCGCCAATTTAAGGACTTCGATCACTTAGTCCAAGCATCAATAATACCACCCTATTTCTAACCAGCATTATTGTTGACTCCAGTTCCATTATTCTTCACTAATACCCTGTTAATTATTACCGCAAGCAGACCACGTTTACAGTCAGTGCATTCTAGACTTGAGTGTGATCAAAAAAATTTATTCTAGTGAACCTACAACTGGTATACAAAAATAGATTAAACACCGCCTGTCATTTCCCCGTCGTTGAGGTCCCACACGTTTGGTGGCAGCAAATCATTGATTTTCCGTTATCCACTGAATCTTTGCAGTTCGGCAGAGCATACGGCAAGGCACCACTTTTTAGTAATTATCCGATCATATACCTACTATAAATACTATATATATATATATCTCCTCTACAATATAATAACGTTACTACGCTTATCATAATTACCCATAGATAATATAGCTACCATCTATACTAATATACTTATACCGTTTATATACTCCCTATCATATGGTCGTTATTCTTATCCATATAATATGTAGCACATTAATTATACCTATTACTATAGTATATATATATATATATAATATAATTATATACTATATATATATATATATTATATATATGATATATATATATAATATATACTATATATATATAATATATATATTATATATACTTAGTATATATATTATATATTATATATATACTATAATATATATATATAGTATATATAGTAGCATATACCTATATATAATATAATATAGTATTAATATTATACAGTTCTAAATTTATATATACACATACATGGCTATATAATAATATATAAATATCTAATAGTTATATATATATATATTACTATATATATATATATATATATTATATATAATATATACTATATTAGTGAGTTAATTAACTAACTTATAGATAATAACAAGAGATAGTAGTATAGTAGCTATAATATATATATATATATATATTATATAATTATATTACCCAGATTATATATAATATATATACTTATAGTATAATATAATTATATATATTGATTAAAAATTATAATATATATTATATATTATACCGTATATATAATAATACTAAATATATAATAATAAATATGATAATATATAATAATATATATAACCACTATACATATCCCCTACCTATATCTATACCTATTATAATATTATATCCCCTATACATATATATATACATATAATATATTATATATATAATAATAATATAATATTATATATACATATGTTATATATTATATTATATATATATATATCTCTAATCTCTACATATATAAATATATTATATAATAACTTATATATACTGTGACTAATATCTGCTAAATAACACTCTATCCATTTATAAACCCAATATTGTAGGGTAAGTAATAGCCACGGTACTACATTACTACTACCCCTGCCTCTAAGTCCTACTCATCTCACTCCAAACATCTATCCACTCTCCCCTTTTACCTAGTACAACATATTATCTCACCACAATTCTACTATTTATATTACTCTATAAACTAAGGTCGGTATACCTATGATTACCTTTTTATATACTCTAAAATTTACCCCCCACTCCATTTTTCTCCAACACCCTCCACAATTTCACCCCTCTATATTATATATATTTTAATAATTATTATTATATTATTTTTATATTTATAATTTAATATATTTAATATATATATATATTATATATATATTATATATATATAATATATTAATATATAATTATATATATTATATATATATATTTAATTATATATATTATTATATTTAAATAATATATTATTATATATATATCTATGGATATATGTAATATAATATTAGTTATATTTATATATATTAAATTAATAATAATATATAATATATATAAATTATATTATATATTTATTATGTTATATTATTAATTAAAATTAGTTCCAAAGTTTATTATTATTACATTATAATTTTTAATTTTTGTATTTTTAAATTAGACTAAACAAAAATCTCTAGTATTAGTGATCATATATTCAACATCACTTGTGAGTCAAGTACGAAAGACTATTTTTCCTTTATTTATTGCTATTGATCATATAGAACATTTATTCTACCAACTATTAATCCTTGCATATTTTTTTATATCTCAGTATTTACATTAGTTGCCTGATACTTAATTATACAAGTTATAATAATTATTTCCTCGTCGAGAGAAAACGATTATATTCACAATATTTATATCTACCAATAAAATTTACTTATCTATGAGCATAAATTATTTAATAATATACTACTGAACAGTACAGAATTATAATGTGACATTAATATATGAATTATATATATATTATATTATATTATATATATATTATATATATATATATTATATTAATATATATATATATATTAATATATATATATATTTATATATATTATAATTAGTGACATTATGTATATAGGGCAACAAGTGATTTTAGAATTTCATAAACTCCCTTTATATATAAAATTGCATACTAGTATATGAATTCATATTTAAAGCAAATGAGAAGAACGCCAAGAACGTGAGCAAGAGACTGTGCATTAAGTTCCAGCCTAAGAATGCATTATATATAGTATAAATGATATTTATTCGCTTATGATTATATTTTGTGTAGTAATGATGATTATTAGTTGGACCTAATAAATCCAATATACCTCTTAATAACCATTTCCAATATTTATAAATTTTACAACAATAGAACGTTATCTTTATGTTAAATGTTATTTTAAATCATGGTTGTATACATTGCAGCATCTCGCGACTTATATAACGGTCGTTCAAAGTCCATACTCCTCTCTCAATATTGTAAAAGTTCTTAACGATATGATAGGTCGCTGAAATTCACATAGCGAGTATGATTTTCTTACTACTTTAGTTTTTAATTAGATGTCTCAAGTAGGACTCTTCATGCGGGTGATTAATGAGAATAAATTTATAAAATGAATTATAATTTTAATATATATTAGAAGATGTTACTAGACTACTACTGATAGTAAGACTCAAAAGGCTATGTGGTGAGGAGGGATATTCCCAAGTTAAGTTTATACCTAACACACCATCCTCCAACAACGTACTGATATAATACTAAGTATAAGATCAATAATGTATATTATTGAAAAGACTTGTATAGGTTAATTTTTCTCTATAAATGATGATATAATTATTCTAATCCGTATATTTCACTTGGTAAATTGCAACACTCCGAAGGGTGTATATGTAATTGACATCCTAATCATAAAGGCTACTAAAGTTTTTCATATTTGAAACATAATTAAAAAAGTAAATTATATGACAATAGAATACTCAACTTATCACAAGTATATTATTTGAGTTAAATGTTGTGTGCAATTTCAGATATCTAACATTTTCAAATAGTACTAATAATGGAATGTGATGATGAAATTGCATAGCGACTGTGATTTCGAGAAGATAGTTATTATATACCGGCATTGCAATATATAGGTCAGTATAGTAAAAAAATGAATATTTTTCTGTTATTATTAATTGTGAAATATGCCTATTTTATTGTCGTTTTAATTAAAAATAAAATAAAAATTTGAAAAATAACAAATTATAAAGCTATAATAAAAATTTTAAGTGCTGGTCATTTTTTATGGTAACACTAAAAAGTTATGTTATTTTCTAAATAGTCAACTCTTCTAAATTATATTATTAATCTATGTGAGCTGTCCATGAACATTATTGATTTCTTAAGCAATAACACAACTCTGGGGTATTCCTGCTTATTTTCATAACCATGTTTTATACTACTAATTTTATATAATTATTAGTTATTTTAATAATAATGATGACCATTATGCTTCTATTCCGAAATGTAGAGTTTAGTAGAGTTATATTAATATTTTATTTTATTATTTATTGTTGTTATTATTATTATATATAATTATATTATTATCATCTAATCTGAAATTTGATATTTCATTTTGTTATTATCAGTATAATTTAATTATTATATTATTATTATTATATTATTTATTATTATTATTATTTATTATTATTATTATTATATTCTTATAATTTTTAATTATTAATATTATTATATTATTATTAATTATTATATTATTATTTAATTATTATTATATATTATTAATGATATATATTATTATTTATTATTATTATTATTATTAATTTATTATTATTATCCATATGATTATTATTATTATTATTTAATTATTATTATTATTATATTATTATCATATAATTATATTATTTATTATTATTTATTATATATATTATTAATTATATTAATTATTATTATTATTAATATATTATATTATTATATATATTATTATTGTAATTATTATTATAATATTTAATTATATATTATATTATATTTATACATATTTATATATATTATTATATTATTTAATTATTAATTTATATATTATGATTAATTAATTATTATTATTATTATTATTATAATTTATTATATAATTGAACCTTTTACTTTTTACACAATTATTATGGTCAATGTATTATTGTACTTATTTTTATTTATTTTATTTTTTAAGAGAGAAATATGTTTTATTATGCATTTTACGCAATAATTTTCTGCAACAAACTAGTCAATCATTATTTGTAATGGTTCTTATTTTCTTTACTAAATTTGTATCAGAGCAAATTAAAATGCTATTAGTATAGAGAGGTGAATAAGTGAAGGATAAAAAATAACCATATTAAATCTGTGCTATTGGTTACGAGAGGGATTATACAAATTTCCGTGTAACTTTCTTATAAAATGTTCTTATTTAATAACATAAATCTATATTGAGAGAAAACAATTATCACCTCGGAGAAGGTATATAAACGACATAAATTTCAAGAAAGGAATAGTCGGTGGTAAATCAAGATCATACAATTAGACATTCCAAGTAGGCATTACCGAGAAGGATAAATGTAAATAACAACCATAGAAACATATTCCTACACACCAACACCTCCCCAGCAAGTAGGAGTGAATCTTCACTACAGGAGAATTTTATTCCCCCATTCCTCACATCTCTATTAGGTGATTATTTTATATGCGCTAGTGTAAAAGTTTGCAGCGAGTGTTATTTCCAGTTACACAGTGCACAGCACTGCGCGTACGCAACACTTACAGAGGATATGGAAAATATATTGTTAGATTCCTCTATAGGACAATATATAAATGCACTCACAAAGAAAAACGAGAAAAATTAAAAAGGAGAAGGAGAAAAAAAAATATATCATGTCCCCCCTCTCTGTCCCCCATTGGCTCGAGTTCTTCTTCATTCCTCCTATTTTTTATATTTTTTTATTGTTATATTTCGATAAATTTATATATTTTCCATTATTTTTATTTTTATTTGCCTTTATAAATACTTTAGACGCAATATTATACCTAATTTATTTTGGTATACGTAGTTTGGATAGGATATTTTTTTTTTATATTAATTGTCTTTGATTTACTCGTCATACTGTATGTGCCAAATAATGATAATATAGTTGCATCTTTTCATATATTAAGAGATGTGTCTTTTTTTACTTTCTAATTCAATTATACTATTAATTTATGATAAAAAATGTTTATTTATGTTTTTTACACTTTTGTAATAAGCCTTTATACGCTGATATTATCATCAAAATCTTAAAACAGACACTACTGTAAAGTGTAAAACTTAAAATATTCATATTTTAAGGTGTGCTTGTTATGTAGTATGATCTGGTCTTGCCTTACTATATATTACTCGTTCCCAATAACAATGTTTTAATTTGCCAGGTATCTCAAAAAATTAAATACATGTTTTTTTTTGTTTTTTTTTTTTTCTTACTTCTAAAAAATATTGTATATGAAATACATTAATACAATAAATTTATAATTGTCATTATAAATTCCCAAGTTTGTGTAAAACTCCTCTTTATTATGTGTCTGGGGATTTAATAATAAATAATAAAAAAACTAAATTAAATTTTATTTTTTAACAAAATTATTAGTAATTTTTTATAAAAAAATTTCACATACAAACACTTCGATAACTTTTTGAATTCAATGTCACGTTTACTAACTGAATTATTTCTAATATTGTTTTATATATGATATTCATATAGTAGCAATATATATTAAAATATAAAACAAAATAAATTAAATTCTATAATAAACTATACCAATGTGCTTAACAACTTTATCAAATGTCTATATCTATTTTCATTAAAACATAAAATACAGATTTCATAAAAAAAGTGTGAATAATACATAAATAAACATACATATAATATACTATAGGAGTTTTGAATCATGTAAATTGTATTAATAAACATATATAAAGATATATATATATATAATATATATTATATATATATATTTATTATATATTATAATAAATTAGATGTAACTATTATATTTAATATATTATATATATATATATATATTAAATCAAATATTTGATAATTTAATATAAATTTTAAATCATATATAAATTACAGTTTTACACAAGAAAAGTTTAATTAACTTATTTGAATTATTTATAATAGGAATTACATAATTTTACATTAGTGCCACACCAACACAACAAATACAAAACGTCTCTAAAATATTATCTGTAATTATATATTATTCAGATTTGTATAGCAATAAATAAATATAAAATATATTGCATGTTAGTTTTGGTTGTATTGTTTTAAGTGATTATAGGTTATATATAATTTAAGGATTTAGGCTAGATTAGTGTATAGATTACTAAATTACATATAGTGACTAGGATAAGTATGCTAGGTCAGGTGGATTAGATAGTTCCTCAAGGAAAATTGAATTTAAATTATTTTAAATATTTTAAATTTTTTATTAGAAATCATCTTTCATATAAAGCAAAGAAATAAAAATATACGTTTTAAGAAAAAAGTAAAAAAAAAATACTTAGTTTTAAAATGATTTGTCAATAAAAGATATTGAGTTATAAATTGGATAAAGGTTTATCATATAAATGTATATATTATATAATCGTATATATAATAATAAATATATATATTAAGAAAAATTAATATATATAATATCAATATAACATAAAAATATGTATTCCACTGTAGGAGAAATTATCCTATACGCAAGCCCGGGAAGAAGCCATATAAATCATTCACATTTATCTTTATCTAGCATTGAGTGTTTTTTTATATTTAAAAATGCAATCCGTAACGATCAAATCTTACACATTTTTATAATCTGTTGCTTTTAATCTCACTATTATGAGTTATGGTCCGATTATTATCTAATCAGATTGGGGACACATCATATGGAAATAATTCGAACTATTTTAAGACGATCGTGACTTATATCACCTATAATAATATCCTTAATGGTCTCCATTATTATTACATTTTTGTTATGTATCTATCTGAGAGTATATTAAGTGTGCATATATGCACTTTGCATCTCATGTAGATCATCTCGTAAACTCACACACAACTCAGCGAACAGCACGAAGGAATGTTATAGAATAAGAAACCAGCGTCCTTCTACAGTATTGTGAGTCTAGTGACATAAAGCCTACTAGCAGCGACAGGTAGAACAGATACTTAGTAATTTAATTAAAAAGTGAGTATTTTAAATTCTAGATAATTATATATATAATTACTGTATTAAGTTTAATTTTTTTTACTCTTTCTTGTTAAAAATGGATATATTTCATAATACATACATATAATTAATGTTTAATAAGAGATATAATATATTATATTATAGTATTTAATATATAATATATATATTAATTATTATTTTTAATTTTAGATAGAAAATGAGGGAAATATTACTCGTTATTGTTTTAATAATTTTTAATTCCGGAAAATGAAAGTTTAAAAAGAAATCCATGTTTTAATATTTTTTACAATCTTATTTTCACGGAAGAAAAGACAAAAGAGAAATAAGAAAGTATTCTATTTAAAACTAAAGTAATTAAATGAAACCTAAATAAACGTAATAAAAATATAAATTAAAACAAAAACAATTAACGCCAGTTCAAAATTAATTTACGGGTGCCATTTTTTGATTTGTTTTTTAATCAAGTTGTTAATAAACTATAATGGCTGCTTTACATGAATAAGAAGAGACCTTAGAGTTTATATTTTTAGAGACTTTATGGTTTATAGTCTTTGAAAGACTTTAGAGTTTATAGCCTTTAAAAGACTTTAAAATTTGTCTTTGAAAGACTTTAGAGTTTATAGTCTTTGATGAAATTTAAATTATTATAGATCTATTGTGAATGACTTTCGATAGTTTATAGTTCATTTGAAAGATTTTTAGAATTTAAGTTCTTTTATATAAGAGAATTTAGTAAAATAATATGTGTTACTTGAGATAAGCTTATTGCGTAGTTTGTATATGATAGTAGTGTGTCTGTGTGTGTTGATGGGTCTTTGGAAAGGCTTTATAGAATTTATAAATCTTTGAAAGACTTTAGTGTGTTGTGTTTGTGTGTATAGCTCTTGTTTGGATGAGTATGTTTAGAATTTAATATATTTTTTAAGAATACTGTTTTATGGTGTTTCGTGATATGTATTATTGAGAAAGAAGAGAGCGTATGAAGGAGATTTAGACTTCCTATAGTCTTTGAAAGAGCTTTAAAGATTTATAGTCTTTGAAAGACTTTAGAGCTTATAGTCTTTTAGAAGTACTTATTTGCAACTCTCTATAGAACTTTGACAGAGAGATAAAAAGACTTAAATGGTCATCTTTTTCGGCCTTTCATTTTTTATTGTGACCACGCGCAAAAAAAGAAAAAATTTAAGGATGTGAATATGAAGCGCGAGAAGAGAAGTATCTAGGCCCCTAATTCGAGAAATAAAGCGGATGGACACCAGATTATTTTAGATGAGCGGATTCAGAAAGTACGTAATTCTTGCCACTATGATTAAGAAAACGCGTTCACTGATTATACTAACATGCTTTGAGTTGATACGTAGAGTATAAGTGCGCTTAGTCTACTGGTTCCTTATTAAATCAGCCCATTATACCATGCCATCTGATATGCGTGAAAAATAATATTTTCATACAATAGTGTATAGGCTGAGGTGATCGCATCTCTCCGACAGAGATATGTCATATAATATTATTGCGGAATATAACAGAGTTTCTTTGAAAAAGAGGCATAGGAACATGTAATGGTTAGCGCTGTGACTGTCTGGTAAGATCACTTAGCAATATCAACCTTCAGATGCTGATTTATTATGTGTGAATATTCAGTATCGACAGTAAGTGTCTAGCTATTACACGTCTGCGGAATTGAAGTGACAGTAGACCGGGAAGGACTGAGAACTTATCACGAGAGCACAGATTTTCAGACTAAGATCTATGCACCACATTTTAGAAAAGAATTGCCCGACGCTTAAACAATAAAGGGATTAGAATCAACACAATAGCCATGTTATTGGGCTGAGATATAAATACTACCCAGAAAGTAGGAATTATAGAACGTACAGATCATATCTTCAAACGTTAAGAAAAGTAGGTAAAAGAATATGTAGCTATGCTTTACAGTAGAGCACATGTCACATAGAGGAGAAGAGAGAAATATAAACTCAACATCCGCTCTGTGAGTTGCGAGATCTTGACTACTTACATCATTTTTCTTTTTCTCATGTTCATGTCTTTGGTTTTGCTATTGGATGCTATGATCATGCAAACGTTAGATACATGATGAACGAAAATTGTGACTTTTTTTAAAACTCTACATCCGATTTCCACCATATTTCTCCTTTCTTAATTGATACCAAAGCTAAAATTATATTTTTAGAGTATACGAAGAAATGTATCAGTGTATCGGTGAGAGTTTATGAGATCGTCTTTTCTACGAGGCACCCCTTATGTCCACTGGCTCCTATCTCATTTTATATCGAGCAGGAAAAGAGAATGAATTCTTCAATACTAGTGATCGATATGTTAATATAATTTAACGCGGAGACTATGAGGACTGAAAATAATAATAAAACACAAGTGAGTGGTCTCATTATATATATATCGCGAGAGAGTAGCAAGATATTAGTATTAGTGTTTATGTCGACTCTCTCAGACAACACACCATGTCCGAAGTGCACTCCATAAGAGCGTGGATTAAAAATAGACGGATCTCTATTAAACAAAGGTTCTCAAAAAGATACAGACTAATGTTCGGTCTTTTATCTATTATTCTGAATTACTATACACCTATGATATGAAAAATAACACAAAGAATGAAATATTACTGTGGAGTAATTAAGAGTT
>JABUQX010122847.1:15000-26444 GCA_015478945.1 Trachelipus rathkii | reverse complement strand
GTGACTTACTTTGTTTCACTTGGGTTAGCTTAGGTTAAACTTAAATTAAGTTTTTTGTTACAATCCTATGGGAGAAGCTGAAAATTCACGTGTTACATGTTTTTACAACGAAAAAAGAACTTTTCAAAGTTTTTTTTTTTTAATTTTCACATTCAATATCATGCATGTACATTTTCTTATTCGTCACAATTAATTGTAAATATTGCAAAAAACTTAAAAGTGACCAGTCACTTGGACAAATTTCGTATATGTCACTTACATTCATTTCTTAATTTACTAATGATTACGCGTTCTAATAAAATTATAGTTTTTTTTTTTGTTAAAAAAAGTGAAGCTACTTTTCGCTCAATTTTTTGTGTTTTTAATTTCTTTTAAATAACTTCTATTGCATATTATTGTACAATATTGGAAGTTATATCGAAATATAATTAATCGATATACAGTAAAATCTAACCAATCATACGATAGGTAAGAAAAATAACCTTACCAGATATAACTATATATATTATATATATAATATTATACTATATAGATATATATAATGATATTATATATTATATATATATATATATATATACTATATATATATATATATATGGCTTAAATGTAATTCGTCTGGCCAAAACGATATTTTAGATTTATCCGATATATGTTATCGATCGACCCTATTTTCGAAATACCCATACCTACACAGATAAATGGCAGACATCTTGTTTACAGTAATGTTTTGAAAGGAGATAGAGGTAGAAAGTGCTACTGGAATGAATATTAAAATATAAATATTTATAAAAAAAAATTTGAAATGTAAAAAATAACAGTGTATGCTTTTCCGAACATTATTATCAATGAATTTTGAACAAATTTAAGGTAAACTGGATTTATCAAATTTTTTAGATTACAGGGAACACTCTGATCCGTTTTGATTTTAACTTTTAAATTGGAGTATACACCATAGATGAACAGAGATCACTTTATTAAGGTTTTTGGCAGTTACTGGATTTTTGAAGCGTCTATTGCTTTTTCTCATAAAAATATTTTCGCTTTTGACCTTTTTTGTTAATAAAATCTAGTGTTCATTCTGATATTTATACTCGTTGCAAGCATTTACAAAACATCGGATGGAGTGTTGCTAAGGTTGTAGAATGGTTTAACTTTTTTCCGTGAGGTACTATAACATATATATATATAGTACATCTATATATAATATATATATACTATATAATATTATATTATATATATACATATATAATATATATATATATAAATAATAGATATATATATATTATATATATATATATATATTATATATATATAAATATATATATTACTATATATAGTTATCATATATATATATATATACTTATATTATAATATATATATATAATATCTATATTATTATAGTATATATATATTACACTATCTCTATACTATCATATATATCACTAATATATATACTTATATTATATATATATATATATTATATTATAATATTATATTAATATATTATAAATTAAGTATATATATATTTATATATATACTATATATATATTATATTAGTCATCTAATATATATATATAATATATATAATTACTTTACGGCACAGTGACGTCAACGAGCCCCTAAAATGCAAGTATTAACCTTTTTAGGGGCTCGAGCGATGGGGACGGAGGGGGGACGTTTTATACCCCGGAGGGGATGGTCGGAGGAACCCCCCGCGACACCCAAAAACCAAAGAGCGGGGTTCCGGAGACCATCCCGGAGGGGAGGATTAGTCCCCCCGTAGTCCACTAGAGGCCGAGAGACCCGACTTCTGCCATCGGTGGACTACCCGTGGTATTCGTTAGTGATATACCCAAAAAACAATAAATTCCAAAAAATGAGTACTTTTGTGACATTTATTTCGCAACAATCTATTCGTACTCTATATATCTAAAAAACCATTTGGGAGATATGTTTTAATATATATATTATATATATATATATATATATTATATATATACTATATATATTAGTATATATATATTATTAATATATATATATATATATAATATATATATTAATAGAATTCTGATAATCGATTGCTCGATAATCGAATATCAAAGTTTAGACGAAATAATCGGTATATTTATTTCATATGTTTTCTATAATATATATATATAATACTTAAATTAGTATAAATATAAATACTATATATATATATAATTATATATACTATATATATATATACTATACTATATTATATATAATATATCTATATAGTTATAATATTATTGGACAAAACACTTTGCGGAAATTTGATTACTATCGATATATAAATATTATATATTATATATCTATACTATATATATTATATATATATACTATATATATATAATTATCATTATTATTATATAGTATATATATTACTATTATATAATATATATTATATAATTATCGATTTATATCCAAGAATCGATATATCGATATTTTATCGATATATCGAAATATCAATATACGAAATGTTCAGTTTTACCTATATATATATATATAATATATTTTTTATTTTAAATAATATATATATAATATATTATATATATTATATAGTATTAATATATACTATTATATTACTATATTATGGCAGACCGAGTGAGGCAAGGGGGGCAGGGGGTGGGCACTTGCCCCCAAAATCTTGGCCGAAATTGAAGAAAAGAAATGAAGCTATATATGTTGCCAGACGATTGTTTTTAATGGTTTATTGTAGATAAAACGAAAAGAGTATATCTATTCGTATAGAATAATGAAGACCTAATTACACATTACTAACGTATTATAAACATACATTTTTTTCTTACAGTATATAATATTTTTCTTTTCGTATTGGCTTGAGTCAACTAGCTGCGCGCAAAGTGTCTTTTTATTACAGCTTAACTTGTCTTCTGACAGTCATTCTCCGCTAGAACTCTCAGTGCGATAGCATTTGGCGGCCTCCAACAAAGGCTGCCATATATATATATATTACCTTATAAATATCTATAGAGAGCTATTCATATTATTATATATCTATTTATAGTATATATATATATATATATATATATATATATATATAATAACTATACTATATATAGTATATATTATTATATATACCTCACGTCAAGCCTTGCCCCACCATTTTATTAAGCTTAAACCGTCATATATATATAATATATATAATATATATATATATATTATATATATTATAAATATATATTATATATATATATCATAATATATATTGTGCGCGTATCCAGGGGGCAGGGGCCAGGCGGGGCCACGGGGGGGCCATGGCGCCCCCCGAAATTTTCTAGACACTTAAAAATTTTAAGTGTATCATATCGGTTAATAATATAAAGTGCACAGGGACGTTAAATTAATTTTATATAATTCGTCCTGTCAAGAACAAATTTCGTAAGTCCTTTGGGAAGTTTTTACAGGAGAAGGAGAAACGTCATATTTTACCTATATATATAGAAATTATATATTAATATATATACTATATATAATATATACTATATATATTATCATTAATATATACTATATTATATATATATTATATAGTAAAATATATATATATACTATATTATATATATCATCATATATATATATTAGGACAGAGAGAACACTCTCTTAATTCTCAGTTCTTTCCTGGAATCTGTAACTGCGGATAGCAGCTGTAAAAGTCTCCAAATTAGTGTGATGTTTTTCCTTCACAAGTGCGTCTATAAGGTCGGCGCATCAAGAATACAGAGGAATCGTTCATCTCAACGGACCAGTGCAATCTTCATACGTGGAAATATTAAAATATCTGTCTGTAAACCAAGATTTCAAAAAATAGTAATATTTCCTGGCCTCAGGAAGGCAAAGGATTGGGAAAGATATTTTTCAAAGAAAGTGGCTTTGATGATATTAAGTGGTTAGCTTGCTCTAATTCATAAACTTTGCGTCGTCTATTTGCTCAAAATTTCTGGTGTATGTATTTGGGACAAGTAAGCGGAGAAGGGTTAAAGGAAACATCAGGAATTGGGAGTTTTTGTCTCGAGACCGTATTTCAAGCTTAAACAAAGCCATTGAATCTTTCAAACAATACACGAGGCAACTAATATCACAAAGAATCGAATTTTTAGAAAGAATTGGTATTGTAGCGTAAACAGGTTCAGAAAGAAAAATCGAGAGGATCGACAAACAGATTGACAGTCAGAAGAAAAGGCCCCGAGGCGAAGAGAAGTAGGAAAAGCGGCGATCTCCAATTGGTTGAAAACAGTGTCGATTCTGTGATAAGTAAAATTTATCGTTATGTGACATTCATGAGCTCAGGTCGAATCGGAACTCTCTTGCCGGCTGGTTGGGAAATGATTGGCAATTTCGGAGCTTTAAGAATATCGTTGATAATGCTGGAGACCTCCATGTTCTTTCAAACATTTTAAAAACTAGTGCTAGAAATGCCATGGATACCAGTTTCACAGTCCAACATGCTCTAATTCAGTCATTTGGCATCTCATTCAACGTAAAATTGTGCAACAACATAAATAAAAGTAAATTTTTTTACTGGTCTTAGCCGATGAAACGACCGATGTGGTTCCAAGAAGGAACAATTTCGTATGTGTGATGCGGTACGTTGATAGTGGCATACTCTTACCGTCAAAAGATTTTTTGTGTTTCGTCTCAGGAAATGATTTGACGGGATAAATCTTGCAAAATTAATGAAAAAAAAGTAAGCTGAATTGGTATTGGATATTGAAATAATCTAAGAGGCAGGGGCTATGGCAGCTGCCAGCAGCAATAAGCGTGGTTTGAGTTCCAGGGGTGTTCAGGGGAGTGAATAAGGAAAAATGTCACAAAGCTATTTTATACTCACTGCTTTTGGCATTGCTTAAATTTATGTCTCACAGGGACGCTTTCTAAAGTTCAAATTATTCGAAGTGCCATTTTAAATAATATCAGAATGTTGTAGATTTTTTCTTGTAAGTGCTGAGAGGACAAAAGTGTTTGAAGAAAAAAAATTGAAGAATTCTAATTCCTAAGAGTAGCAAGAAGAGATCTAAAAAGTTTGCGAAGCTCGCTGTAGCCAACTGAATGAATCAGTTTTATTATTTAGAGATGATAAACCCGATAACAGTACTTTAGAACCATAAAATGTGAAGTTGGAGATCAGTGAAAAAAGCTATCTTAATTCTAAACAATGTTATAGTGCATCTGTCTTAGTTCCTTTCTTTTTAAGACAAAACTCATTAAGTTTTAACCATCCAATCTTTCAGAACGATTCGCAGACACGCGTACTGCGATTTGGTGCAGTGCATATAATTGAAGTGAATCTAGTTAAAAACTAAACAAGCCACAGAGAAAGGAAACATGTAGGAATTTTTCAGGGCTATTTTTTGAACAAGAATGGTAAGGCGGCATCTGAATCTGAGCTCTGGTAATTGAAATTGCGTGTACCAAAATTAACACAATTCCAAAAATACAGACCCAACATTCCTACTTCTGACCACAGACTTATTATTCCTGTCACAGTCCATTTTTTATCACCATCTGTTGGACATGTCTTAATGTCAGCATTAATGAGAGAGGTTTTTAAGTTCAATAAAGAAATTCATATCTTTCCTTGCAATTTTGTGACATACGAACAGGCTGTAATGTGCCATATGAGAAATAAAAGAGTGTAACGATATTTTACAAGGAAGATCTCGCAAGCCCAATTGAAGATTTAGGTTAAAAGCAGAATGGATTTTCATGGAAGTTGAAATGCAGACAGCACAGAATCGTCCAAAAAACAGCAATTAGACGGACTAGCTTTCATTCGTTCCGCAGTCACAATTCAAATATTTTACACTTGTTCAAGATACTGGCAATTTTTACCCGTGTCTATGCCCTGGTTTCAATAGAAGAGAAGCTTTTTCAACATTAAGACTTCTGAAACTACTTGAGAAATACTATTTGGAGATGAAAGACTTATGGGACTTGCCCTCCTCTACATACATCGAAATATGACATTAAAACTGAAAAAATGTATCTCGACTTAGTTACTTTAAATGCCAGGCCATTAAAGTAGAGCATTCAGGCTAAGGTGATTTTTAGAAATTTATATAGAATTCCCATTCTTTTCTTTAGAAATTAATATTTGGTTCCTTCCAGCTTTATATATAATATATATATATATATAGATATATTAATATATATATATATATATATAAATATATTAGAAATATATATATATATATATAATATATATAATAGATATATATTATATATATATAATAGAATTATATATATATATCATTTTTGTCTGGCCCCCGAAAAAAAATCCTGGATAAGGCACTGTATAATATATATATATATATATATATATATATATATATATATATATATATATATATAATATATATTATATATATATAATATATATATATATATATATAATATATATATATAATAGTTTATATATATATATATTATATATATAATATAAGATAACCATTATGTACCGTATTCGGTACATAGTATAAAATTTATAAAGAATATATGTAAGGGCAACCTTGTATAAGTCCTGTTGTAAAAGCCGAAATAATTGTTTCATTTCTTTTTTTGTTATTAGTATCAAGGTCACAAGGTGTCCTCTGTCCCAAACTGGCGGAGAGGGCAGTTAGGATATAGAGCCCGGAGAGCCAACACGTTGACACTCTCTCGGTCAAAAAATTGATACTGTAATTGGAGACAATGACATAAACATAAGATGTAACATTTATTTATTGCATAATAATAGTGAAATCAGCTTAATTCTGTGTTCATGTAAAATAGTTCCATTAGAGTTAATAATAAAGGAAATAAATAAAAAGGAAGCGATTTTGCGATCCCAAAAACCATTCTTATTTATTCTGCTATATCAAAGTGATCTCTTAGATAGGCAAAATTAAACATTATAGAGATCAGTCTTTGTACATAGTTTTGCGTGTCACCCAGAGCAGTGACAAAAAGGCCCCCCTTTCTGATTCTTGGGGCGCCGTAGCAGATTAAAAAAAACAGTGGTTGCATAGTCAACAAGTGAAAAGTGCCAATAAACAAATTTAGTGCTAAGTGAAGTGACCATTTATACTGTGCAAAAAAATAAATTAACAAATAAAGTCTAGTGGTTGGTACTAATATGCTCTCACACACCTTTATTACATAACGATAGCGTGAAGAATCCCGTTATTTAAAGTTCGCTAGTCTTGTGAAAAAGAGCTTCATTTTCAAATAATATCACCGCAAAAATAGAAATAAAAAAAAAAACAAAAAAAAGTTAAGGACGGGCAGAAGAGACTTTAACATGCCCAGCCATAAAAAAGATCTCCCCGATTTAAGACCGTGAGGGGGTAGGGCGGAAAGCACGGTCACTATCGTCAAAAGCAAATCTGCGAAAAACTTCGAACGTTCTCCCTCTTTCCCCATATCTCCTATTTAATAGAGAAGAAAATTCGAATTCGGAGAGGCGAGGGAAGTCAGGACTGCACACTTCCGCACTGCGAGCAAGATTCTGTTTACCCCCACGTCTCCCCCTCTTAGGTCGGGGACTCCAAAAGACCAGTCTGCTCCTATCGTGTGCCATTAAAAAGTTAGATGTGCCGTAATATGACATGGTATCACACACGACTAAAACTGTATTGTCAAACTTAATGTAGTATGCGATGATGCAAAAGAGTGCCGTGAGAACTGATTAGCGCCTCCTTCCCCATGATATCGAGCGACCATCAAAATTTCCATTGGGGTGGAGATTGATTTCAAAAGTTAATGGGGCTGATAGAGAAAGCTACGCTCCAATCCTTAGGAAGTCAAAGTCAGGTGAGATTTTTAAAAAAGTAAGACATAAAAGAAGAACTTCCCTTCAGTTTTACGTTGGCGAGAGTCCGTGATGTTATGGGAAGAGATTAGCTCCGATCATGCTTGCATGAGAAAACAGTGCTCCTTTCTTGACATGCACGTGTCTGGTTATAATGAGGCTTCCATCTCGCATACAAGAAAGCTTAATGACTCTGGCAGGACGATAGCAGTCTTGAAAAAAAATTTTACAAAGTAGCAGAAATAACTTATATATAAATCTTTTAATAGCGGAGTATAAACTACGCAAAACCCCCCATGAAAGAAGAGGGGACTCAGGCAATGCAATGATGGGGGAGGGAAATCATCTAAACAAGTGGAGAAACAGTTCCTGGACCCCAAGTAGAGAGGCTCACATAAAGAGCCATCAGTACGAAATACCGACCGAATACAATATCCAATCGTATCCTCATGTCTCTCAGATCAGAGGCCAGCAAATGTCCTTACAACCAACACGAGGTTCTTTCGAGCAGATTAAAACTGGCCTTCTTACAGTATTATCACCGGAATGGTCGGCATGCGGCAATGCCTGCTAGTCGACAACCGCCGCATGTCACACATGCCACACCAGTCCCAAAATTCTCGAAAGCTCAACAGCACAGAACAACGCAGTCAATTTCAAAAATAGTTCGATCATGTAAAATGCTCCTAACAGAGCACGTAACCAAACACGCCCAACATCGTCGGCAACACCTGTTAAGTCACGGACAGCTGTCAATGTGGCGCGAGGTTGCTGTAAACCACTCGCCAGCAATTCCTTGACATCCGAACATATACACTGCCACTTCCGGACATTATTGTCTACCATAGCTCGATTCGCCGTCGAATCGGTATTTGCCCGCCAAAGCGAGAAAAGTTCTAGCAGCAATCACATGAGTCAAACCATCAAAGCAAGGCAGGCCGGTAAATACGCCTTATCAGATAGTATCTGCATATGCTAGTCAGATTGTGGTGAATCATTTAAATAAAAAATGATCGTATGCTCTATAATTTATGGGATTTTTAGCTCTGTAGTAATCATACATTTTGCGAGCGTCAACCTCAGTAGGTTAATAATATTAATCAATATAGCTTTTTATGTTTGATTTCGAAGGGATATAATAATAACTCTAATCATTATATCACACTAATCAATAAATAATACATAATAATAATATATGATAAGTACATATTCTTTTCATTATATCACAATAATAATAAATAATAATTAATAATAAGTAATAATAATTAATAATAATAATAAGATAATAATAATTTAGCTGGGTTTTATTTTAAGACGTAACGAGCGACAGTGTTCCATGGCATGTAGCAAAGAATGTTTATCCTTCTTCTAAGCCAAAGATCTGAGTATCCCAATCTGATTGATAAGAGTTCGACTGGTAACCCATACGATGCTCTCGCTGGCCTCTAGCGGCGCACAAGATATGTTAACGACGGATGCTCCGACAGGAGAAAGTCCAGTCATAAACAATATTTCTGTATTAAATAATGTAAGAATTTATAAACTTTATACTATGGTGGATAAAATATCCCAAAGAGACTTTATTATCGATCCGGTAGCGAGATCCAATTTCGATTCCTTAGGGATGAGGGGACGATAATATATCGATTATTGGTCAAATAAGCCGCCAATGATTACCGGTCAATTGACATATACTCTCGTGCGAAATGTTACGATTGATTCGTGGTTAAAGAGAACTTGATGATGTTGGAAGCCGATCAGCAATATTTTTATCATAAGCACTATGCTCGGCAATTTTTCTTTTAGGCATATTGCCGCGATGGGATTTAAAATTTCGAGGGTTCGTGTTCATAAAATTTTTAAACTATGATTTACTTCAAAGGATTCCGGGGGTACACGTGTATTTAGACTGACACTCTCCTTGATAGGACGCAAAGATTTATCAGACACGTGTCGTACTTAAAGAACCATCTTGGGTCACAGAAGTGATTTTAAAATTGTTTAATAAAGAAATATTGCGAATTGGGCGGTAAAAAGCTTTTAAGTTACTTGGGTTTTAGATTTGACGAAAATGAGTATTTCACCTTGTCGGGAAAAAATGAGGGATATAATTAATTTTCCTGCGCCCGTCAACCACTTAAAACGAAGTGGCGTTCGCCTTCTGTTGGTAGAATTTCATTTTTCCGCCAAAATTCACCGTGTTTTACAAAATCTAACGCTGCCTTTGTATTCAGTTATTTAAAGGGAAAGAATAGTCTTATGCTCCATCACGTGGTCACCCGAGGCTGAGAAGTCGTTTTTAGATATAAAGCAAGCTATTCGTCACGCGTCACGACTCAGGTTCCCGGCCGTCGATGCGCCTCTCAAAGTTTACATTTATGCAAATAATAAAGCTTTTAATACAGTAATTATGTCGGACGATGAGGAAGGCACTCCTTTTGCTTTTTATAGTGGGTCTTTTAATACAACAGAAAAACGATATTTGCCGGTAAATAAGCTTTTATTAGGATTAACAAAATTATTCAAGAAATATGGGTCAATTTTGGCGGGAAAGCCGGTGCGTATATGCACGTGCTCACGCGCGTTGGTATATAAAATAAATCATGCTAATGATGTACAAAATTATAATGCTAGGGAATTGAGGGAACTTGCCATATTGAGTACTTTCAATATCACGATGGAGTTAATTACCGAAAATCAAAATGCGTTATTAAAATATTTACTTGCAAATAATATTGCCCAAGATGAGGATGACGTAGGAGAAAATGCAGTTCCAAATAGTGTAGTCTGTGACTCCGCCCACCGAGTCACTACGGCCAATGAGCAATCAGCTGGGACTACTATAGCGTCTGACGTAGGCGCTATTAACTTGGTAATGAATGAAAGTGCTCCGATAGATCTGTCTGTTCGAAGTGAAAACAGTAGTTGCGCGGAAGCGGCCATATTGGAAATTGCCAAAATAAATTTAATAACAACATTTGATAAAAATGCCAAAGTTTTAGCCTCGCATTTTAAACGAGAATTAGACTTCGAAGAAATTAGACAAACCCAACAGTCAGATAAAAACCTTAGCGAATATCTAATGGTGAAGAAAGAAAAAACGACTTTGAAGTTAATAAAACAGAAATTCTTTGATAACAAAAAAGAGATAGAATTAATAGTAGACGTCTCTTTAAACTACTCTAGAGTTTTTTGCGCCTGAAAATTGTGTGCTAAAGTAATCAGTGACTATCATAATAGAGGACATTTAGGTGTGAATAGCACTCTCTTTTGATTAAAGAATGAGTTTGTGTTCTATTACATAAATGAAAAGATGAAACAGTTTTTTTCGCTCTTGCGCCGCTTGTCAGATAAATAAAATGGTTGCCGGCATCATTCCTAATTACGGAGTTTTTAAAGAAGCTATCAAAATGTTTGAAGAAGGCCATGTGGACATTTTTAAATTACCTAATGCTAGGGGATACTAATAACTACTTATGTTGATTGACCGATATAGCAAATACTTGTCAGCAGTGTCACTCAAAGAAATAAAATTGAGAGAAATATTGAATGCAATTTATTCACGAGCTCTTTCCGTTCTGTGGAATTCCGCAGGTGGTTATTTCAGACCTAAGTG
>JABUQX010122847.1:0-2500 GCA_015478945.1 Trachelipus rathkii | reverse complement strand
ATTCTAGATATATCTTGATGAAATCGCTCACCATGTTCGTCGCTCACGGCACCACAATTGTCAGGGAAGAAGTCCAGGTGAGAATGTAGGAAATGGATCTTGAGTGACATGTTGCACCCTAATTGACGATACGTTTCTAGAAGTGTATCCACAATATCAATGTAGAACATCTTTAAATGCTTTCCATGCTGCTTTCTCATGGCCAGCAAGAACTAGCTCAAAGTTAACATCCTTAAGAAGTTTACGAATTTGCGGCCGAAGAGGCCTTCTTTAACTTTAGCATCACTGAGTTTTGGAAATTGTTTTCTGAGGTACTGAAAACCTTCTCCATCCTGGTCCATTCCCTTCACAAAGTTTTTCATGAGTCCAAGTTTGATGTGTAAAGGTGGCAAAAGAATTTTGTTTCTGTCTACCAGAGGAGGATGCTGGACATTTTTCTCACCTGGCAAGAGATTTTCCCTAGCTGGCCAGACCTTACGTTTGTAATGAGAAGACCTATCCCGACTATCCCAGTTACAGAGGAAACAGCAGTACTTGGTGTATCCCAATTGCATGCCCAACAGTATTGCAATGACCTTCAAGTCTCCACAGAGGTGCCAGCGATGGTCGGTGTATTTAATTGCAATAAGAAGTGCTTTCATATTTGCATACGTTTCTTTCATATGCACAGAATGTCCAATAGGAATTGAAGGAAGAGAATTGCCATTATGTAGCAATACAGCTTTTAAACTTATCTTAGAAGAATCTATGAATAGTCTCCAGTCTTCTGGCTTGTATTCTAAATGCAAAGCATTCATCAAATCAAGCACATCACAACAGGCAACAAGAGGATTTTCGTTTTGAAAGTATTGATTCAGATCGTGTTGGCGATTCCTGTATGTGGATACATTAACATTAGGTAGTAGGAGATTCCTTTCTTGAAGCCTTGATGCCAAAAGCTCTGATTTGACTTTAGGTAGGTCTAGGTCTCGAATTAAATCATTTAATCCAGCTTGACAAAACAATTTTGGCTGACAAGATTCTTGAGTGTCAATCACAAAATCCGGATCATTTGATGAGGAAGGACAAGGTGGTTCCTCACTTCCACAATCCTCAGCTACGTCTGACTCCAGATTGTAGTGTACTGGAGGAATTGGTATGGGCAAACCGTCTGCATGGGGTACTGGTAGGATGGCTGACGGGATTTTAGGGTACTTTACAGTCGCCTTTTTTTCTTGACATGCCATGACTGACGGGAGGTATCATGCAGAAATAGCAATCGTTTACATGATTTGAGGGCTCCCTCCAAATCATTGGAATGGCAAAAGGCATAGAATGTATTGTTTTGTTCATCCATCCGCGTAGGCGCACAGCACATGTATTGCAGACAATGTGCGGAGCCCAGTGCTTGTCCTGGTCTCCTAACTGGATACCGAAATATGCGCGATATGCAGCCTTTATGATTGGAGTAATCCGACGTTTTTGGTCAGAAAAAGTAACCAGACCACACACGTAACAGAAACTGTCCGCCGAATTTTTACAATGCCGTGGCATTCTCGTTATTTTAAATCTCAAAATTTGATATCTCAGGAAACTGAGATGTTATTTCTGAAATATGTATATATATATATATATATATATATATATATATATATATATATATATATATATATATATATATACTATATATATATATATATATATATATATATATATATATATATATATATATATATATATATATATATATATATATATATATATATATATATATAAATATATTTATATATAAATATATATATATATATATATAAATATATAAATATATATAATATATATATATATATATATATATATATATATATATATAACTATATGTAATATATATAATAACATATATATAAATAATAATATATATATATATATATGTAACATAATAATATATATAATAATAATAATGTATATATTTGCTGTATATATATATATAGCATATATATATATACTTAATATATAATAATATATATATATATTTATATATATATATATATATATATATATTTATATATATATATATATATATATAATAATATATATATATATATATAATATATATATATATATATATATATATATATATATATATATATATATATATATATAACTATATATATATATATATATATATATATATATATATATATATATATATATATATATATATATATATATATATATATATATATATATATATATATATATATATATATATATATATATATATATATATATATATATATAATATATATATATCTTAACATAACTATATATATATATATATATATATATATATATATATATATGTATATATATATATATATATATATAGATATATATATATATATGAATATATATATATATATATATATATATATATATATATATATATATATATATAATAACTCATATATATATATATATATCAATAACATATAATAATATAATAACAACTAATAATATATAT
>JABUQX010122846.1:15000-45249 GCA_015478945.1 Trachelipus rathkii | reverse complement strand
AGTAAATCTTAAAATCAAACTCTGTATTCCAGAGTCCACCGCTCCTATCCCTGCCTATGATCTTATTGATCTTTGATCTATTATCTATTGATTCAAGTCGATTTTGTATTATAACATAACAAACTTTTATTTATTTTTGTTTGTTCGTTTAAAATTTGTTTTTTACAAAAAATTTATTCTTTTATGTTATAAACTTAAAAATAGCATTTTACATACCAAAGCCTAGTAAGAATCAGTAATCTGTAAAATCCAACTTACCCTCCAGCCACGCCTCCTACCTGCCATGATCTATATTCTATTTGATCTATTGATCTAACTTTATCTATTGACTATGATTCAGGAAACAGGAATATTATACACAAAACTTTTATTTATTTGTGTTTTGTTTCTTTTAAACATTTTTTTCTTTACTAAAAAATTTTATTCTTTTTATGTTTTATAACTTACAAAATTTGCCTTTTGACATACCTTTAAGCAGTAAATCAGTTAAAATCAGTAAATCCAACTACACTCCAAGCTACCCTCCTACCCTTCCATGACTTACTGATCTCATCTCACCCCAGGATCTATTGATCTATGATTCATGTCATAATTTGTATAATATAACACAAAACTTTTAATTTATTTTGTTTTGTTTCTTTAATAACTTTCTGTTTTTTTACTAAAAAATACTCTTTTATGTTTATACTTAAAAAGTTTTTGTTATTTACATACCTTAAAGCAATAATTCAGTAAATCAGTAAAATCAAACTGTATCCAGCCACCCCTCCTACTCATCCCCGATCGATGATCTATTGATCTACTTGATCTATTGATTCTATTGATTCAAGTCATATTTTGTATAATATAACACAGAAACTTTTATTGTTTTTTTTTTGTTTTCTTTAATATATATATATGATTTAATGTAAAAAAACTTATTCTTTAGTCAACTTAAAAAATTAGCATATTTACATACCTTAAAGCGTATTAAATCAGTAAAATCAGTTAAATCAAACTTACCCCAGGCGCACCCTTCCTATCCATCCGATACCTAATCTGATGAAATCATTTAATTTTATCTAATTTGATCTAATTTGATCTAATTGTTAAATAAATTCAGAGTCATATTTTGCTATACCATAACACAAAATACTTTATTTATTTTGTTTTGCTTTCTTTAAACATTTGTTTTGTTTAAAAAAAAAATATTGTTTTATGTTTATGAACTGTCAATATTGCATTTTACATATCATACATCAAAAATTTCCGTTAAACAGTAATTCAATCCACCCCACTTCTACCTCCTCCTATCATCCATGATCATTGATCTATTGAATCTATGATCTATGGAATGTGGGATTCAAATTCATATTTTTGCATTCAGATAACACAAAAACTTTTATTTATTTTTTTGGCTTTCTTTTAAACATTTGTTTTTACTAATAAAATTTATCTTTTATGTTAATAACATGCTATATTTTAAATTTTGAAAAATATTATATAGTTTACTAATCATAAATCAGTAAATCAACACTACCCACTACTACCCTCCTCAGCCCATCCGTGATCTATTGAAATCTATTGATCTATTGTGATCTATTGATTCAAGTCTATATTTTTATTAAAATTGTAGTTCACCTTCAGTAAATCAGTAAATCGTAAATCAGCAAATTCCAAACCACCCACTCTATTCGTGCCGTAGCGCGCATCCCGCGATCTATTGACTATATCTATTGATCTATTATTCAGGTATATTTTTATATATAATAGTAACACAATAACTTTTAGTTTATTTTTGTTCTGTTTCCTTAAACATTTGTTTTTTTTCTAAAAAAAATTATTCTTTTTTATGTTTAAACTTTAAAAATTTCATTTTTACATACCTAGATAAATTTCAGGATTTAATTGATCCAGCCACCCTCCTACCAATTCGTGATCTATTGATTATGATCTATTGATTCCTATTGATCTATTGATCGATTGAGCTATTCTATGCTATGATCTATTGATCTATTGATTCAAGTCAGCTTATTTTTGTATAACATAACACAAAAAACTTTTATTATTTGTGTTTGCTTTCTTTAAACAATTTTGTTTTTACTAAAAAATCTTTATTTCTTTTTATGTGTAAACTTTAAAAAAATTTGCATTTGTACATACTATAAAAGCAGGGTATAATCAGTAAATCAAGCTTAAATCAAACCACCACTCGTACCTCGCTTACCCATCCGTGAATTCTAGTTGATCTATTGATCTAATTGATCTATGATCATGTCATAGTTTTCGTATAACATCAAGCATAAAAATAAATCTTTGCTTAACTGTAGTTGCTGTTGACAATGCACGTTTTGTTGTTGCATTGTTGCAGTTTGATGTGTTGTTGTTGAAATGTTCGTTGTTGTTGGTTGTGTTGTGTTGTGTTCATTGTGTTGTATGTTGTGTTGCTGTTGTTGTTAAACATATCAAACGTTCAAGTTAAATGAAAATATACAACACTTTTTCAAACATATCTCAGAATATCGATGTTAATTTTACATTAAAATATATAATATGAAAACTAAATCAAAAATCATGATCTCATCCTAACTAACTGACATACAGCATTCATTAACAAGTAAACTGAAAATAGTAGTTTCAGACTTACCACAGAATTCAGCATAGGAGAATAAGTTCTCTGATTGGTTACCGACTTGAGCGTAACAAAGATTACGTAATTTTAGCTGGCCGAGAAGAGAGCAATTTACCATCAATGTTCTAGTTGTGGATATTCAGGCAGGGTTCTCGCACTCATCAGCAATGTACAACAAATGGGAATAATAATTAAATAATAATAAATAATAATAAAATATTAAATTATATTAATAATAAAAATAATTAATTAAATAAAGTAAATAAATAAATTTTTTTAAATTTAATTAATTTAATAAAAATTTAAATTAAATAATAAAAAAATAATAGAAAAATTAAAAATAATTTAAAAATTATTTTGTAAATAATAATAATTAATAATAATAATAATAATAATTAATAATAATAATAATAATATTTGTGATTGTTGTGTGTAATAAAGATGACGATTGCTATGCTACTTCTGCTGTAATGTGAAACTTCTATTTAGTACCTTGTTCAATGAATGCTGATATGTTCAGTAGTAGGATTGAGATCATATTTTGTTAGTTTCAATATTATAATGTTACATGTAAAAATTAACATAAAATATGTTTAGAGACATGTTTGAAAAAGTGTTGTTAAATTAGAAATAACTGAACGTTTATATATTTAACAACAACAGAACAACACAACCAACAACAACAACAACAACGAATTAACAACAACAACACAACAAACAATTACAACATTTCAACAACACCAACAACATCAACAACTGCAACAAATGCAACAACCAACGCGACATTTTCAACAACACCAGCTACAGCAAAGAATTTATTTTATGTTAGCTTGGAGATATGCTTTAGGATTTGTAAAATGCAAATTTTTTAAGTTACAAAACATAAAGAATAAATTTTTTAGTAAAAACAAAATGTTAAGAAAGCAAAACAAAATAATATAAAGTTTTTTGTATGTTATACAAAGTTGAGACTTGAATCAATAGGATCAATAGATCAATAGCATCAATAGATCAATAGATTCAATAGATCAATAGATCAATAGATCAATAGATCATGGTATGGTAGAGGAGGTTGGCTGGATACAGTTTGATTTACAATTTACTGAAATACTGCTTTAAGTATGTAAAAATGCAAATTTTTTAAGTTTATCAGCAAAGAAAAGAATAATTTTTCTAGTAAACTCAAGACCATATAATGAAACGAAAGGAGAAAATAAATAAAATTATTGGCTTTATATATATACTATTAACAGCAATTAATAGATTCATATATCAATAGATCGATAGACGCGATGGGTAGGAGGAGGGGACGAGGGGTTTGAATTACTGATTTACTGATTTACTGCCCCCAGGGTATGTAAAACATAAACATAATAAAACTATGACATAAATCAATATATCCATGTCTCCAAGAGAGTTCCATGTTGGCTGAGGGCAGTTTCATTACTGATTTACTGATTACTGCTCTAGGGTATGTAAAAATGCTATTTTTTAAGTTATACATAAAAAGAATAAAATTTTTAGTAAAAGACAAGTAGTAAAAACCAAAGCAAAAACCAAATAAATAAAGGTACTGCAATATTGTTCTGGAAAATAGGATTTAATCAATAGATCAATTGATTCAAAAGATCAATAGATCAATAATTCAATAGATCATGAGTAGATGGAGGGATGGGGTGGGGCTGGTGTACTATTTTGTGATTTTACTCCTATTCGTATATGTATAAATTTCACAATTTTTAAGTATAATGCATGTCAAATTGATTAATTTTTTATGAAATAAGAGAGGATTTGACTAAAGAATATTGAAATAATAAAATTTTTGTGTTTATGTTATACAAAATGACTTGAATCAATAGATCAATACGATCAATAGATCAATAGATCAATAGATCAAATATATCACAGAAGGGTATGATAAGGAGGTGGCGGAGGGTAGTTTGATTACTGATTTTACTGATTTTTTACTGCTTTTGGATATGTAAAAATAAATTTTTTTAGTTAAAACATAGAAAGATTATTTCTTCGCAACGATCAAAAAATATTTTAAAGAAAAAAATAAAAAAAAAAAAAAATAAAAAATATAAATGTTTTAAAAAATAAAAATAAAAATTAATAAACTTTAAAAAAAAAAAAAAAAAAAAAAAAAAATTTAAAAAAAAATTTTTAAATAAATAAAATTAAAATAAAATAAGATAAAAAGTTTAAAAACAAAATAATTGAATAAAAAAATTAAAAAAAAATTAAAAATTTTTAAAAAAAATAATTTAATAAATAAAAATCTTAAATAAATAAAAAAAAAATTTAGACAAAAAAGATATATTAAAAATAAAATTTAAAAATTAAGTAAAAAATTTTTAAAAAAAAATAATTTTTTAAAACAAAAAATCGTAATGTAATAAAAATTATTAAAGGAAATATAATTTATTAAAAGAAAATTTTATTTGGAATATGGATAAAAAATAGTTAGTAATATCTGTTCAAATGATAAATAGATAAAAATTAGATAAATAGATAAAAATGTCATGGTGGGAGGGAAGGTGAGGGAGGGTACATTTGATTAATGATTTTCTGATTTAAGATTTGAAAAACAAAATATACAATGATTTAGCAGATGATAGAAATTAGAATGATGTAGTGCTTTTAATGAAATTAGGTGTGCGAAAATGGACATTATTGTAAGTTTCATAATTAAAAGAATATATTTTTTAGTAATAAAAAAAAAAATTTTAAAGAAAAAAAAAAATCAAAAAGAATACAATTTGTGTTATATTATAACAAAATATGAAATGAATCAATAGATAACTATGATAACAATAGAATAAAAAGAAAAATAGATAAATGCAACGTTGTTGTTTATCTGTTTTAATGATTAATGTTTCACAATAATGAAATTTAATATGTAAAAATGAAAATTTTTTTAATATTATAAAAATAAAAAGAATAATTTTTTTAATAAAAAAAAAAAATATTTTAAAGAAAGAAAAACGCAATTAAACAAAAGTTTGAAAAATGAGAATTAAAATATGAAAGAATAATAAAAAGGAGATAATAGATAAAATAGATAAATAGATAAATAGATAAGTGGATTTTCTTGTTCATAGTTCTCGTCATACAGATTACGGAATTAATAGTGTAGAAGTTTAAAAAGAAATTTTTTAATTCATAAAAATAAAAAGAATAATTTTATTGAAGAAACAAAAAAAAAAATGTTTAAGAAAAAAAAACCATATAAAATAAAAGTTTATGTGTTATGTAAAAAAATATGAATGGAATAACTAGATCAATATAAGAGAGGAAAACGTCAATGAAAGAAGGGAAATTGGGGAGGAGGGTAGGGGAGGGGGAAAGTCAGAAAAATGAAAGGGGATAAACGTCTTAGAAAAAAAAAAAAGTTGAAATGAAAACAAAATCATCGAATAAAAGTATTGGGTTATATTAAACAAAATATGAAATGAATAAAATTATATTAAATAGAATAAATAGATAAATAGATAATGAAATAGTGTTCTAAAATAAAAAGTTTGATTTAATGAATTTTAATGATTAATTTTAAGGTATGTAAAAATAAAAAATTTTTAAGTATAAAAATAATAGAAAGAGTAAATTTTTTAGTAAAAAAACGAAATGTTAAAAGAAAACAAAAAAAAAGAATAAATAAAAGTTTGTTATATATAAAAAAATATGAAAGAATAAAAATAGATAAAATAGATAAAAAGAATAAATAGATTTCAAAAAGCTCAAGAAGTCAAAGTAGTTGGATTAATGGATTTAATATTTACTGAATTGAAGGTATGTAAAAATTTAACATATGATTTTATTAAAAATACCAAGAATAGATTTTTATTAAAAAAAAAAAAATGTTAAAAGAAAAACAAATGAAAAAATAACTTTAAAATTTTGTATAATATTTTATGTAAAAATATGTTTGCAAGATAGATTAAAGATAATAGATAAAAATAGTATAAATAATAAGAAAATTCCTTTTGATTGTATTCAGGGTCAACTGAAATCACTGAATTTAACTGATTCTTGTTAAAAAATGATAAATTTCTTTTATTATAAAAACAAAAAGAAATAATTTTTTTTAGTAAAAATAGAAATAATTAAAGAAAACAAAAAAAAAAATCAATTAAAATTATTATATTATATAAAAATATGACCTGAATTAAGCGATCAACACATCGCATAGATAAATAGATAAAGGAGGATAGGAGGGTGGATGGCGATTTCGAGTTGATTTAAAGATTATAATCAGTATTCAGTATAATGTTTGTTAAAACGAAATAATTTTTTAAAGATATTAAATTAAAAGAATAATTTTTTATAGCCAAAAAAAAAGTTCAATGAAATAAAAAAAATAATATAAATAACAAGGTTAAAAAGATAAATAGATAGATAAAATAGATAAACAGAATTGAAGCACCATGAAAATTGAAACAATCACAGAGCGAAATCATACGAATTTTAATGGATTATAATGATATTCACAGGAATCACGATATATTTATAAGTATAAAAATAAAAAGACTAAATTGGTTCATAAAAAAAAAATATTTAAAGAAAAAAAAAAAAAATAAATAAAAAGATTTTAAAATAAAAAAATGTCTTTTTAAATAAAAAATAAAAAAAATAAAACTAAAAAAATAAGATGTGGACTGCTGAAGAAAACAGACATGGTGATCTTTTAAAAAAATATATAAGTAAGTGATCCGGATAGGGTAAATATGAAACAATTAGAAAATTAAAAGAAATAGATTTATATATATTATTCGTAATTTAAATATATATTTATATTATAATAAATATATGTATCACATAACATTATATAACAATATATATTGTAATGTAATTTATATATAAAGTATATAATATATATATGTATGAATATATGAATATATTATAGGTGTAATTTATATATTATAGCATTAGTATATGATATATATATATATAATATATATAGCTAACACGTATTATATTATATATTATAAAGTGAGATGATGTGTGTGGTGTAATATGATGATAATTAAAAAACTATATATATATATATATATATATATAGATAATATATATATATATATATAGTAATATATATTATATATATAAGTAAATATCATATATATTAATATATATATGTAGTGTGTGGTGTATGTGTGTGTTGTTGTGTATATTGAAGTTATAATTTAAAAAAATATTATATACGATATATATATATAAAAGATGATATATATTATATATATATATATTAGTATATATCTAATACTATATATATATATATTATATACTTATATATGTGTGTGTGTGTGTTGTGGTTAGTTTTATGGTATTAATAAAAAAAAAATATATTATATATATATTAATATATACTATATATATATATCTAATATATATATATAGTATATATTATAATATATATATATATATATATATATATATATTGTTGTGTTGTGTGTTGTGTTGTGTGTTGTGTTTTGGTTAGAATTAAAAATATATATATAATATATATATATTATACTAATATAATATATATATATATAATATATATATTATATATATATATATATACTATATAAAAATGTGTGGTGTGTGTGTGTTAATATATTTTTAGGTTATAATTAAAAAAATATATATATATTATATAATATATAATATATATAATTATATATATATATATACTAATATATTATTAATATATATGTGTGTGTGGTGTGTGATGTGTGTTTGTGTGTGTGTTAGTATTAGACTACGGTAAGGTAACTGCTATATATGCCTATAAAAATTATCATATTAGTATATATAGTAGTAATAGTATATATATAAATAATAGTATATAATATAAATAATAGCTATATATATTATATATATATTATTATATATATTATATATTATAGTTAATATATTATACCTAATATATACTACGTACTAGATATGATATGTGTGATGTGTGTGTGTGTGTTTTTTGTGTATGAAAAGTGTTGTTTGCTATCACACCAAGCATATAGTTTTTCAAAATTTAATGAAAGATGGTATTATGAAATTTAATAAATATAAATAAGAATTTTTAAAATATAAAAATGTAACAAAAATTAAAAAATTTAATGTAAAAAGGTGTTTAACAATAATTTAAATATATCAAATACAAAAACAAAAAAATTTATTTTTATGAAAGGAAAAATAAAGTTAAATAAAAAAGCTTGAAACTTAAGAGGAGAAAAGGTGATAAAAACTTAAAATAAAGTAGCGATTTAAAAGTTAAAAAATTGATAATTAAGAAAAGTAGAAAAGTAATAAAAGAAGAAAAAAAAAAGAAGTAAAAGATTGATTTATTAATTGAGCAAAGGAATAAAGGAATAAAAAATAAAGGTAAAATAAAATATTAAAGAATCGCAAAATAAAAAATGGAAAAGATAAATAAAAAAAAAATAAAATATAAAAAGAACTAAATGATATTAGAAAGTTAATTAAAGGTCCTCAAACGAATGTAAAATGATGGTTGTGAAAAAATAAATAATATATATATAGATAAATATATATTATATAATATATATATATATTTATATGTAATAATAAATTATATATATATATATATATTATATATACATGTATATAATATACTATAGTATATAGTATCTAATAGATATATTATATATATATTAGTATAATATATATAATGAACTATATTATATATATATTATTATAATATTATATATATATATATACTATAATTATATATATATACTAATATATATATAATATATATATATAATATATATATCATATTATATATATAAATATATATATATATATATAATATCATATACATATATATATATATATATACCTATATATGTATATACGCTATATGTACTATATATATATATATATATATATATATAATATATAATAATATATATAATATATATATATGTTATATAGTATATAGTATATATATATAATATATATTATATATGATATATATTAGTATATATAATATATATATATATATATATAATATATTATATCATTATATATAAACTATATATATAATATATATATATATATATAAAAAATATATTTTAAATATATTATATATATATACTATATATATATTATATATATATATATAGTATATATAGTATATATATATATATATGATATATATATTATATATATATACTATATATATATATATATACTATATATATATATAGTATATACTATATATATATAACTATACCTATCATATTATATACTAATATATATACCTATACCTATATATATATATATTATATATATATTAGTATATAGTACATATATTATATATATATATCATATATATAAATAATATATATATATATATATATATATATAGTATATATATATATATATATCAATATCATATTAATAATATACCTATATCATATATGATTATTATAATATATATACTATATATATAATATATACCCTATATTATATAACTGATATCATAATATATATTAGTTATAGTATATATTATATATATATAATATATATATATACTAGATATATTATCTATATATATTATATATATATAAATATAACATAATATAAAATATATATATATAAACTAATATCAGCTAGTATATTTAGTTGCTACACCTTATTTTATATTGTCCACCTTTGCTGTATAACGCACTAAGTCAGATCCTTCTAACATTACTCATCACCATATCTCTGTAATATATTATATTAAGTACTAAATCGACCAGACTATGTCATGTGTGATTCATCTTCATAGTATACTCACTGATATATTTCCTATTTATCTCATTTAACGATCCATACAAATTACTCACTCTCTGTTACTATCAGTTCATTCCTTCATTATATTCTCAATATCTCATTCTTCTACAACTATACAGCTCATAAGATTATGTCCTGCTTAAGGGTCAACATATGTACTTTATATATCTTATTGTTTTTACTTAATCCTCATGACCTTAGCTCTCAACTCCTTATTATAACAAGGTAAAGATAAAACAGCACGCTCAATGTGCCTCTTACACTACTACGCGCCTACTCTCACTACATATACAGTTATCTTAATAGTATTAACTATTATTAAGTATTAACAATTATCGTATATACTATATATAATATATATAATATTACTCCTAATTATAGTGATATCTATATATATTATTATTAGTGCTTTATTCATGTTATTAGTGACCTGCAATAAGTATTTCTACTACCTTCTATAACTAATACTAAATGTATCATCAAGTTATATAATATCACTTATTCTATCTATAAAGCAGTCCATCACGGAGCTCATCGTTCCTTAATATGTAATAATAACATACGTAATAAATATAACTATAAACTACGTATATCACCCTACCTTACCTAACTTATAAAGATAGTTGTGATAATATATATTATAACTACCGATACTAATATTATAAAAATACATAATATACGCTTCTTCTCACTTACCAATTGACACTTTTATCAATCACATCCAGTCACATAACTAGCGTATATATACTAAATATAAATTGTCTCTAAATAAGAACTTCTGTTCCGAGAATACTTTACTACTAGTTACTCTTTTATACACAGGCTCGCTAACTATATAATATTCGCTTATGTAACCTCGCTCAATCGACTGAATATACTCTAGACGTTGTCTACCCTCAACACATAGTAAACTATATTAAATTTATCTTCTGGCTCAGTTACTTACTTTACAATAAACTCTCCTATAATTTTAAACTTGACAATTATCATCAAACTCTATATATCTCAGGTATTACTCTTCTGAATTCCTCGAGCACTAACCAACCTCATATGATATACTATAATCATATATATTAATTTAATATATATTAAATATTAATATATTATTATTTCCATATATCTATAAATTATATCCTAGTACTAATATATTAATGTGAGATATGGTTATTACTTACTCCTATATTTCATATACATTACTATGGACTAATTACTTATCTTAATATATCTGTCTCTGAGTAACCTGCTGTAACATCAGGTAGTTCACAACTTTTTATATGCTCTACTGACTGATGCTATGGGCTCGGCTCCGCAATGTAGTATGATGAATGATCATTAATAGCTTTTAATATTTATTCATATAGAATACATACCCCTCTATTTACTACCGTAATATAATAACCTTAACGAGTTTTCGGTCCTAAAACCAAAAGTATTATATATATATATATATATTATAGATTAATTAATATGTATAATGTATATAATATTAATATATATATATATAGGTTATATATATAATATATATTATAATTTAATAATAATATTAATTGAACAACTATCACATACATTATTATTAATTAAATAAAATATTCTCAGTTACAAATATGTTTGTTTAATTATAACTCTATAAGAGTATATATTATATTTATAATTAAGTATATTTATATTATATATATTTATATGTATATTAATATTATATTAAATATATAATATATATATTATATATCATATTTATTTTATATTAAATAAATTAAATATATGAATAAATAATATATGACCTAGATAAATTAGATTTATAAAAATTATTATATAATATATTATTATATATATATATATATATATATATATATAATATATATATTATAATTATTATTTATATATATTATATATTTAAATAATTATTATAATATTAATATTAATATTAATATATATTATAATATATATATATTTTATATATTATATATATATATTATATATATGAATTTTTATATATAATATTAATATTAATATTATATTTATATTAATATAATATTTTATTAATATATATATATATTATATTATATTATATTTTATATATAATAATATAATATTATATATATATATATTATATAATAAATATATTTATTATAATATTATATACTATAGATATATAATATATATTAAATAATAATATATATATAAAATTATAATATATAATTATATATATTATAAGTATCAGGCCGTAGAATTAGTGAATTGAATTTGGTATAGTATTATTGGAATAATATATATAGTTGTATATAATTATTAAATATATTTATATAATTTAATATATATATATAATTATATATATATTAAAATATATAAATATATATATATAATATATTATAAATATACTATATATATATATTATATAGTTATATTATTATATTATTAAGTATAGTAATATATATATATTATATAAATTATTATATATATATATTATATATATTATATATAAATTATAAATAATATATTTATAAATAATTTAATATATATTATAATTATATACTATTATATATATATTATTATATATATTATATATTAGTAGTATAGAATATATTTAAGTATAAATATTTAGGTATAGTATATAGTAATTATATAGTATAAGTATATATATATATATATATATATATTATGATAGAATGTAAATATTATTTAAAGCCTAATATATAATATTATTATACACGTTATATTAATAATATATTTATAAATATATATATTATATTTATAAAAGTATATTTATATATTATAAATATAGTATATTAATATATAAGGAATGCGTAGCGATAAGTGAAATATCTCAACAACAGAGTTCACTCCTTGGTGATTACTATTCGATGATGATACATAACATAGTAATTAATGTGCTCTCCCTATATTAATGATCTAATTATCCCACTGGTTTTTTTCTCTGTAAGAAATAATTTGTGGTTAAATAAAATATAGTAAGTGTTGTTTATTGTAGTGTCTGTAGGGAAAGAATTTAGTTATTGACATGTAAAGTGTATATATTTTGATACCTGATTTGCTAATTTCTTTGTACATCTTCTCTCACAGTTGAAGATTTTGATTGATATATTTAAGATGTAGATTTATTGGTGTAGTTCTCGTAAAAGTGTGTGTATAAAATGATAAGTATTGAGTCACCCCTCGAAGCTAGTTTATGTGAGTTAATGTAGATTTATTGTGAGATCCAATTCAATATGGCTTGATTATATTAGCTAATAGACACCAATATATTGTCGAATTATAAGTTTAATCTGTGCCAGTTTACTATGCAATTTAGACTCATGTTAAACCATGAAGCTCTAACAGAATTTTCGGATGGAAACCTAAAGATTTTCATGGATATTTAGCCAGCATCTTAATCCATCAAACAATTGTGAACACGTTGAATTAAATATTTAAAAAAAATTGAACAATTTCGTACAAAATTTGAGTTGTTCTAACATCCTGATTTTACTGTAATGATGGTTTAAAATAACGTTTTGGACAAATAAATTTGATATAATTAGTTCTAATAGACACCAATATATTAATTATAAAGATTATCTATTAGATTAATAGTAATAGAAATTACTACATAAAACCTGAAACGGTTTTAAAGATTTCGTTTGGGTGGATAATGAAAGATTTTGCCACTATTAGACGAAGCTAGAATTTCACTGATGAAGTATACACTTTAAAATTTAATGTAATCCTATTGAATTATACTTGCATTTCTGTAACAGCTTATTAAATAAATATTTAACTCTCATTACTCTTTATGATTTATTTGTATTTTTTTAGTGATAATTTATGGTAGTTTTAGAAAACTAATTAAAATGGAATTTAATATTATATATGGCATGTGAATTATATTATATTGTTAAATATTTCTATTGACGTCATTTAAAAAATATGTGGCAATGTCACTTAATTTAAAATTATTGGTTAAATAAAGTGGGTATGAAGGTGTAAATTTGTGTATTTAATATTCCAGGCTGAAAATTAGTTATTTATCAAACTCTTAGTATTTGCTTGTTCAATAATTTTAAATTACAAAAAATTGATCGATTTTTCCAGACGAGCTAAGATAAATAAGAAGTTCTCAAGTTGAACTGTGGAATAAGTCGTTGTCCTCGCGTACAGAGAATCCCAAAACATAAACTCAAGACATAACACTGTCAACAATAATATCAACTACCGTAGGCTATGCGACGTGATTATATCATTATATTTTAACTAATTATTCAATCAGCTCTGCAGCCAGTTTCCGTTACGTGCTCTTACGCGAGATGTGATCCTATTGGAAGTGACTCATATATGGTATAAAAGGTGTTTCTAGCTCTATGGCTCTCGAGCTATTTTGGTTAATGTAGTAAATATGTGATTAGAAGAATATTGAGTAGCAATGTCAGAAGTATAAAATATGAGATTAAGGAAGTTTGCCAAGAATCATTCCAGGCCGCGCCCCTTTATAATTATAATGATATATGATTCCATTAGAATAGAATGAGAACTCGATACAGCTCATAGTTCTAAGTAGATAAAAATATCACCTTATGAGCTAGTGACGCAGGATTATCAGTTACGCGTACATGGCTATTATACCCATAAGCCGATGAAATTGCGTATTCTATGATGTATGCATTGAAGGTTCGATCGAGTATTAGGTCCAGGTTTTATGTGTACGAATAACATACTATCAATATTAATCATACTCTCATTATAATACTAACTCAGCCAATTTAAACTTCTGTATATGTACCTATATGCTCTCTAGATTATCTTAGTGCAGACTTAAAGATCTCAACCGTCCATCGATTGTTCCTCCAAGGTAGTCATTTGCTATAATTAATCTTCTTCTGTGAGCTCTAGTGGTTTATAACTTTTATTTACAACTTGCTTATCTTGCTGTTATATACTTCTAGAGTCCAAACTCTCTCCATTCCCAGATGAGGTGCTGTAAATTAATCGATCACGACAGCTGATCATATCGGCGATTAATCGCTAAAATAAATATCTCACAGATGTAATGATAATCGGCTGAAGGCCTTTTACTGCGTTATAAAATCCAATTTGAAATTACTAATCGCCTGTATTCCACCAAGTCGGAAGAACCATGAGTAAAATCCAACAAATTCTCACTACGCTCATATCATAAATTTCTTACGGCTCATACGTTATTCTATCTATTTCTAGTTTCAGTTAATCCATATCAGGTATTGTGATTCCAACTATATAAAATTTCTCACTAAATTAACTCTTATTGACTCTAAGACTCAAAAGCGTATACATAATTACGTAATATACTACGTATTCATCCTAACATTTATTTACTACCTAGACTATTTTAATGTGTCCATGATATCTCTATTCCACTTATTACCAATTGCATTCACACATACATATAATAGATTTATCTTCTTATTATTAGAATCATAATAAACATATTGCGATTATAAATTATAGATATTCATATACTATTAAATACCCATATATACCAGAACAAACTGATACATCCCATTATATACCTCATAATTTAGTCCAGTATTTATATAGAATTTGACATTCCGGATCGTCTAAATAATAACTCGCTACACATTCACTATCGGATGTGTTTATCAACAACCTCCATAGGCCAACATCATAGGACAACTCTAGCACTTCCACTCTCGCACCTCTTTAATCGAACAGACAAGAGCTTATTGATACCTGCACCCAGAGTGTCATCTCCTTTTTTCAAGTCTAACTGGAAACCGACGTCTTCATCGAAAACGATCTTTTTTCCTCGGATAACAATAGAACAAAAAAAGCATTTCCCTTCAGTATTTGTTTACTGCTCCCTCGTCTTCCGCCTCTACCCATGTCCGATAGGGTTTCTACTATTCATCTCTTACTATCTTCGGTTATTCGTGACCTCCTTATACTGATTTCAAGATATCTTATTTGTCCTTCATTCATGACGATCTTCTAGTCAATCTCCTGCTAGCATGGATAGTGCGAGTCGAGCATGGCTTCAAACACTTCTTCTGTTTCTACGCAAGAGTTAAATGGGTTTTTCCAACTTTCCATTTCCTATCTTCTCGTCCAGAATTCCGTCTTCGCCTCTCTCCATACTCACTTCATCCTCTTGCACAATTCATTTGACGAAATCACCAAATACTCCGTTACCGATCGTATTAACAATTTATCTTCACGTCTACTATAGTCTTTCAAACCCCTCCTTTTACAACCACCCTCCAATTTCTCTGTTATATTTGTCTTTTCTCTCCTCAAGTTTCTCCTCGTCAATGAAGACTTAACTGTCTTCATGAGTAAATACGATTCGATATCCATCCAGAGGGAAGATTCGACAAAATTGCGCGAACGCATGATCTATGACATTGGCTGTGCATTACAACACCCTAATCCTGTTGTCTTTTCCTCAATTGATGCGGGCGGTTGTAATAGTAAATCGTTATCCTCCTTCTGTGCAGGTCAAACATTTCCTCCGAGCTCTAGCATAGCATATATCATTCTACATAGAGGTTCATTCCCACACTCTCAACAGTTCTCTATATAACACTGCAAATGTGTCGCCCTCTTCTATCTTCATCGCTCCTTCTGACGTCTTTAATTTCGTTCATTAAGCTTCTTCTTTTTTTTTGATAGTTTCTCAATTTTTGAATTATCCTTTCTCGGCGCGCTCCGTCAATATCACTTTGCTCTTTCTTCTCCAACCTGATGATTTCTCTCATAACTTTTCCTCCAATCTATAAAGCTAGTACTCGAAGAACAATTAAGATTACTCAGCGACCTAAAAGACGAAAAAAGCATCTCTTCTCTTTCTTAAACCAGAACTTGACAGGTTTTCGTTTGTATATGCGGAAATCACATCAGGCCTATAAAATTCAACCCTCGATAGCTTGGATACTCTGCATGAAATAATCTGACCAGCTCCTGAAAGTTTTCAAATCTGAACCCTGTAATTATCAGGAACCCAACTGTGATTACTAGCAGTGATTTCATAACAATTTCAGTTTTCTTTTTTCAAATTTTCATCCTTCATCCTAGCTTGTTGAAGCATAGAAGTATTCGTTATCGAATTCTTCCGCCGTAGCTTTCAAAACTTCTTTTGCAAATTCTTGTTTTGACAATGCACCATGGTGTTTTATACATAATCCTTGGACTCCTGATTCTTTCTCTTCCAACTTCTCTTCATACTCTTCCTCCACTGGTGTTGCTTGGAGCACTCTTCCCTCTAATCTTCAATTAACACTCTCAGGCGTTCCCGCTGTCACCTCAGACTGTATATTGCCTCTTTAACGCTTGCTTCAAAACAGCCTGAATTTGAGGATTCTGTTTTTGTAATGGGAGGTTTCCATTCACATTTTCGACTAAGCTGATAACTTCGTTAATAATAGCAGTTTAAGTTTCATAGTAGTTTCTGACCATGTGAAATAGTGTCGGCTTTTGAGACGCTAGATATACGATTTATCTATTAATTCCTCTGAACCCATATTGTCTCTGAATCGTAATGTAGCCGCCTTGAATATTTCCAATGTTTAAGTTAGATTTAATGCATCATTAAAGTAGACATGCGTTAATGTACGTACTCCCGTCGGTAGTTTTATGAAATAGAAGACGGTAGTCTGAATCAATATTGTCGTTAGCTGATTGCAGGTGGCGCGAGCTTGCTAAAGACCTAAGGGTGTTATCGTGAGTTTGAGATATGCGAGTTTTTCTAATCTCTGCCTAGTGTTGAAAATTTATAGAAGGTCTTTCTCATAACTATAATATTAGACTTCTTTATAATTTCGAATTACACCGAAACATACACCCTTGTTATGGCACGAGGTACAGAATAACGTCAATCTGCCAGTCCTCTCATCCAGAAGACCATTCGTTAAGCAATGGGCATGATGGCAGGGGATATAGTGTTTGATAAGCAGAGTCACTAAAATGTGAAATCGATACAGGGTTTGATATAAGGAGTATAGCGGCTGGATTGATTTCAATCGAATGCCAGAGACTAGTTGCCGTCTGCTTTGATGCATTTGACTCTATCAGTCAGAGCGAGCACACTATAATTCGTTGATCTTTGTCACAGTATAGTGGGTGCATGCCGCTGTACCAATCTCCTCTGGTTAACAGAAATGTTAGCAGATTTGGGTAACGTAATGTGGCTGTGTGATCTACTAGTGTGTTGTGCTCTTTGAAGGATGTATCCGGTTGAACGTGTGCTGTCAATAAACCTCTGTCGGTCCGTCGTTTGTTTAGGTCGAGCAGTTAGATAAATTTATTGTCAAAAAAATAGTTGCTTTACTGGTATAAATCATTATTCGCTTTAACTCCGTAGTTTTTGGGCAGGGAATAACGAGCATTGGAATTAATCGGATAAAATATCGGTGGTCCGTACTTTGTGCATATTGCCGCAAGTGCTGTTGGTGTTGTTGTGCGCCTATAGAGTGTGGTGTTAGTGTGAACAATAATGTAATGTTACATCTGACTTACATAAATTAGGCACAGATGCCACAGTGAAACGGTTAACGCTCCTCTCTCTTGTTTGTACAAAGTTTTGCTTAAGTTGATTCTACGTGTGTTGCCTTGATGAAATCTAACTCGTGCACGAGAATAGGCGAGTTGAATACATATTAACTAGAGGATCCGTGGTACTCTCATAAAAGAGAGCTACTCTGAAGAGGTCCTCAATGGGCCACGACATTGTGTATGATGTCATGACTGGTTGGTTCCTTACTCTGCGAGTGAGAAAAGTCGTAAACCTTGAAAAATCTTGGTTAAAACTTGAGAGCTCGCACCCCTTGACAGAATTATGGAGTTATGGATCCAAGTCACCTCGAGTAGTTCCGGGTGAATATCGTCTCCCTCATCCTGACTTTGGCTTGGGCTTCCTAAAACTTGAGCCCTCGTTAACCCTCTTCGGGTTCATATTAAATTGGAATAGAACGGGCTTGCTTAGCTAGAGAAGAAATCATTTACTGAGAAGTTGGGCGGCAGAGCTTGCATGTTTAAGACAGAAAAGAAAAAGTGTGAATGTGTCAACACAAACTACAACTGGAAAAGGAGCACGAATCTCAAGCAGATCGAAAGACAAAATAGATCAATGGAGGTTGTATGAGCATAGAGTCGGGGCTAAGAAAGAACCTGCACAGGATGCTGCAGAGTATATGTAGATAGTATATAGAAAATGACAGAAAATGTTAAGCGTGATAAGTGTTAATAACATGGATTAACACAGAAAGGGAAAGTAGTTAGGTAACTTAAAGGGTAGTTGTATAAATGATGAAGGATAGTGATGTTTTAATGATGAAACTTTGGTGCCCACCTGTGGCAGGTGAACTCATGATTTAGATTCATATTGGGTCATCGCGGTACGTTCAAGCTCTGGTGGAATTTTTTAGGACTGCGATGGGTTCTCACTATGTGTTATAAAGGAGATTTTTAAATTTATAAAAAAGGTCTTTCTTTTTCTAATTGCTTGATTTTTTTTTCTTATATCTATTTTTTCGACTAATAATACTTGTTACGCACCTTAACCTCAGTCTTTGGGGAAGTGAGAAGTGGAGTGATTGATTGCGCGCTGAAGACATGTGATGATATCAATGGATGATGATGATGAGATGTCTGGAAAAGTTACCGTCGAATCAGCCTGAAAGAACAATTGCAGAGTTTCTATAATCGTGGTGCATTGGCTTATATATAATATCAAATACCTTAGTTATATTTTATAGTTATGTTTTTATTATTATATGCAAGTTATTCATAGTACTTGTAGCTTGTACTTGTATTTGATACCGATGACTCTGTATGTAATTTTGTCTTTTCTTTAGCAAGTCAGTTACTTTAATTAACAATTTATTAGAGTATTGTAAAACTTTGAATGACTTGTGAACCAGCACGACATAGATATATAATATAATATATATATTTATATATATATATATTATATATATATATATATATATATATATATATATATTATATATATATGTATTATATATATATCTTTAATATACTCAGATATATATTATATATATTAGTATTATATATATATAATAGTATAATTATAAGTTATATATATATATATATATATATGGATTATATTATATATATATTATATATATATATATATTTAAGTATATAATATATTATTTATATTAATATATATTTATAATAATTATTATATATAGTATATATTATATATATTTATATATATATATTATATATATTAAATATATATATATATATATATATATATATATATTATTATATATTATTTGTATATAGTATATTATATATATATATTATAATATATATTAATATACTGTACCGCTCCGCTCCAATGCTACGAGAAGGGGTGATCTTGGAGTGCACCACGGCGGGCCGAGCCCATAGATTCGCATGAGAGATATCAAAGTTGCGTCTGATGTCCGCAGGTCCGAGCAGATTATTAAGAGATGTTTGTGTTCGTCTTTGGTTAGGAGCCATCCGTTAACCAATGACGACAGTGGAGGCAGGGAGCATTATGAAATCTAAATTTATATTTCTAAAATAAGGGATTATGAAATCTCCTAGAGCGGAGACGGAATAGCATCGCTCTGGTTTGCCGGTCCAGAGTTTGTTCTGTGGGAGTATTTCGAGTGGACGGTCAAGGACTATGGCGCTGTTTGGATATTCGGAGATCGCTTTTTGTGTTAGCTGTTTGCGGATGTGTTTGATAATAAGTGTCTCATTGGATGGAAGGAAGCGTTGTTGTATTGTCTAAAATAGTATATGGGTGTGATTATTTTCATCTTAGTTGAGGGGATGTTGTAATTGTTTATTGTTAGGGGGTGGTCTATTGAAAGTGATCTGCAGTTAAAATGGCAGCACATCATATCAAGATGTGTCCTTATAGGGAGAATTTTTGCTTTTGTTTGTAAGTGGGATGGGTGTGGATGGAATTCAGACTGTTACTATTATGAGAGCTTTGTTTTGAACGCCCTCAAGTTTTTGGATGTTGGTTTGAGTTATTACGGGTCCCATTAGCGGGTGATGCGAATAGTTTTAAGATGGGGACGAAGGATATTGCCTGTTGCAAAGAGTGGCGCAGTTAAGGCGTTAACGCCTTTTATCGTTATTTAAACTCGTTATTTTTTCGTTAATTTACGCTTTCGTTAATTTCGAAAAGAGGTGGAGTAACGGACTATTAACGAGTTACATTTGTGAATTAACGGTTACGAGTTAAAATTTTCATACATCCGTTAACCTTTACCTTAATTTACGAGTTTTAACAGTAATTTCTAATTAGATTTAAATTGGATATATTGATTTGATAAAGACAAAACTTTTTTTTTTTTAAATTTCCTAAACTCTCTCAATGGCTCAATGTGTTTTTCTTACATGGATATAATTCTCCCGTGTTAGTTAATGTTTAACAATGTTATTTTATCTGTTTTCTCATTTCTTATTGGTTCGCTGAGAAAAAGAGAGTGACTGTTGCCATTCAATGATATTACTTCGTTCATTCATTCATGAAGCTTCAACTTAAAAAATATGAAGAAGATAAGGTTGGCCACAAGCGGTAATATATATGTATAAATTATAATTATAATATTAAATATATAATATATATAATATATTAATGATATTAATATTATATATATAATATATTATATATATATAAGTATATAGTGATATATATGTAGTGGTAAAAGCTGAACCTTTCGAGTAGCTACCTTTGATATTCGAGTATATATATGTATTTATTATATAATATATATATATCTTATATAAATATACTTAATATTATATATATAATAAATAATACATATATATATATATATATATATTATTATATATATATTCAAAGATATATAAATAATATAAATATTATAATGTGATTCTGTACGTATATATTAGTAGTAATATTAATATTATTATATATATATTTATATATTATATAAAAGATATTATTTAAATATAAATTATAATAATATATATATTATATATATATGTGCCTATTGTAAACATAACACTCCTGTAACACGTCTCGTGAACTCTCAGAACTCCTAATTTACGATGTTCTATGGGCCTTAAAATCTTCTCCTATGTCTACACAATATTATATGTGGGCTTCTGCTACTGCTCTCCTAAGAACAGTTTTCACGCCTTTTTGAATTATCTTACTACTTCTCACGAGACTGTCATATCTCTTCTCATCCAAATAGTGAGGTCCTTATTTAGGAGAGGATGTATAAGATAGTAGATTAACACTGAATGGTTGGAGGTTTCCTCTCATACCGATTGAGGTGGGGAGGAGGCCGAATCACGAGCATTCTCACGTCTGGGAGCAACTAATTGAAGAACCCACAGCATTCCGGATTTCTCCCTTAACCATTCTTGAACACTTGGACCTTATGTTTTCACCACTAGTCTTCCCTCTTAAATACCACTTCGCTCCTTATCGGTAATCTGACCACACCTTATATCTTTCTTAAATTTTTAAATACTTTTCCTTCCAACAGTCCAATCATAGCCTACTCGTTTTATACTTGGCACTTTGATGGGCGAATTTGGGGGCCTTGCGTTGCTTTCTACGCATAATTATAATTGGATGGATTGCTTTGTCGTCCTAAGGGTTGACGCTCGACTTTGCCGTTTATTGGTGGGAGCTGTAAAATCGTTGATAGGGAAATGAATGCAGGTTCTTCCTTCTTCGACTAAATCTCTTTCTCTCCTCATAATTCCATGGTTCGATCGTGTTGTTCTCTGGCCATCAGGCTAGAGACAATGTGTGTATCGGGAGTGGAAAATTCTCGTTATCCTATCACTCTTGCTAATGTTCATTCTGCTAGAAATCGTGCAGGGAGTAACTGTTTCGACGAGGCCAAAAGAGAAGTTAGATAATGGCGCTTTCATTAACGAAGAGTGCGCTAACCTCTTGGTTTCGTTCTTACTTTACAATCTTTTCTGCCTCGTTGCCAAAAAAGTCTTCTATTAGACTTCTTGTAAGTCTGTCTTTTCTCTCTTATTCGCTCTGATGGTTCTGTTGCTAATTCTCCACTGAAAAGGCATCTCTTCGGGCTCCTATTTTCTTCTAACTCAACTCTAGCTTCAGTGTGGGCACTCATATCCTCTTTCTATTTCTGGATTTTTATTAATTATGTATTACATGTCGAGGGGTTGCATGGGTCCTGAAAATCTACGAACGTTAGGAGGCGGGTGGCCCCGGATGGCATCCTCCCGAGTTTTGAGGGAGTGTTGCTCCGTGCTTATCCCCGCCCCTCTTCAGCTGTTATCATCTATGTTTTCAGTTAATCCAGAAAACTCACTATTCCTTAAGTGTTGAATGGCCTCCACCGACCTTCCATGGTTCCAAACACTAACTTCCGAATATTCAAGAGATTGCTAAGCGCTCTCGATCCTGTGAATACTAACTATTCAGCGCCACTTATACGCTCTTACTTGGTATTGTATATCTAAGATCTATTGTGAACTCTTTCTTCAGCTCTCATTACTGTGGGAATCATGTGAGAGAATTCATATCATTCACTCTCTTTCTCCAGATTCGCCATAGCAGGTGTCCTGGTCGTGCGCTCTGTAGAGCTGTCCCTCTACTGCGTCATGGTAGTATATCTATATCGATATCTATATCTTATTTCCATTTTAATTTATTTCGCCTCTCTTAGAACTACGGGATTGTTGCGCGATTGGTTGTGTATTCGAACTATCTACCTGTCATTTGTGACTTATCAAAAGCATCTTGTACTTTGTCCGGGGATTCCTTTAGAAAGATTATCGCTTATAGGCGCCGTCAATTCACTGGCAGCGCATACAATACGACTTTATGTGTCCTCTTTGGTCTCTCCATACCTATCTTAGTGCTTGGTTAATATGTGTTACGTATCTTTTTCTAATTATTCCCGACTTCGCGAATAATCGGACTTGTGGTTGTGCTTGATGGTGCAGATCTTCCGTAGATATTCGCACTTTCCTGTCGCTCTTTCTCCGTTAGGAGTTGGCTCTGTTTCTCTTCGGTTACTAGCTATCGTGAATCATACGATTATTATATCAAATTGTTTAATTCCGTTATATTGTTTAATTAATTAGATGCTATATCACTAGGCTCTCCAACATTCTCTAACTTTCTCCTCTATGACGCTCGCTGACTTGGAAACCTTTCACTTAACTTCTCAATTTCGAACCTTGCTCCTTCTTAACTTTCTAGATTAGTACCTCGGTCGCTTACATCTTTCCTGAATCTTCTTAATTTCTCTCTGGATATCTGGCATTTCATATTTCGCGGGGTGGGGTCGTCTCACCTTGTGCAATTCAATTCTTTAAAAACTTTAACTTCTTCACATCTCACCGTTAACACTTTTCCTATCTTCTTTTCACGGTTGCCTCGTGTATGTCATCGGTTTGAGCACAAATCACAGTATTAACTTGATCTCATTGGCGGCCTTACATAAATACACAAATGTCTGTGTGAACATGCCTCCCTACATCTATCGTACGGTGGCTTGGTATTAGCGAGGCCCAAGAAATGCGTTACACTATGGGTTCTCATAGTCTTTTTGATTTTCCGAGTACCTATCTCTTTTTTTCGCCTCTTATCGTTTACTCCGTTTTGACGAAAAGCGCGCTCTTCCTCCTCTTCGTTACTTAGGGCTCACAGTATAAACATCTCTGCTTATCAGTGATCATTATTCGGGGCGTGATCAAAGCGGCGGGTTGTACCTACCCGTCTATTTTTTGTGGGGATTCGTGGATGTGGTCGCTAGAACAAAGGCAAAAGGAAACTTATATATAATTTCTTGTCCCTGTTTATTAGCATATCACAATATTGTGTACTCTCGTATCATTGGTCGGCATGAAAAGCATTTTTCTTGTACGAAGGTTCATACCATGACTTGGCAGATTTATTGGTTGCCCAAAAAGTTGTGTTGGTGACTTTATTCTTTCTATGGGTAAACCGTTTAGCGGCAACGTTCTGGTCGCAGGAGCAACCACTCTGGACAATCCACTACTTTGGTCAACGAGCTATGAGATCGCGCCCTTCGTTATTAGCACAAGGATGATGTCTAGTGTCGTGGAAAATGTGTGGGTTTTAGTGTTAGATATAATTAGGTGCAACTTGCATGCTGGCTTGCGGCATTGGCGCCTAGGTTTGCTCTTGTGTCCTCCGACATCTTGTGTCTGTGGGACCGCTAAAGATTCCTTACGTCTTCTCATTGTCTGTGGTTTCCTTATTTTCAATTTAATCCTCCCTCACTTATACTAAAACCCGTGTGCATAGAATACTTCCTGCAATTTTATATCTGATTTGATGAATTATAGCATTCCGTTTTCGGTGCTCTGATAATTTGTTTCTTTAGTGTGTACACCCCCTCCCTTTGAATAGGGCCGTGCTCCTGGTTTGGGAGCCCTAACAAATTGGCTTCACTCAGTCCTAGTTTGATGTGGAGGGGTGGGGTAACTGTAATATTATTATTGTTTTATATAATTGTATTTAGACTAAATACATAAGAGATGTTTTATACCTGTCAACCTCAGTTAGTATATCTGTTGTATCGTTAATAGTAATATATTTGATGCTAAACTCATACAGTCATAATATTTTTTACCCTAGCAGGCCATTACAACTTTTTTTACCCAGTGTTAGGTCTTCTTCTAGCTATATATACTATTTTACTATTATCCACTAAAGCATAGATATTAATCAGATTGATCTAGCTAACCAAACTTATTCTAGCCCTAAGACTTAAAAGCCGTTACAGTACGACCTGTATAGACGGATCATCGTTGCCAAAACCTAAACCTAACCTTGAGATGGATTGTCGTTGCCCAACCATAGACCTACCTGGCATTGGATTTGTTGTTTGGCCCGGGTAACTATTGAGTGAGAGCTATATCCTCGGGTCTAGTGTGCTTCTTTAACACCAGTTAAAGAATAATATATGATGTATATACGCTTTAATATAATCACAATAAAATCATCTACAATTTAACGCATCTGACATTTATTAATTTTTAGTTTTCTTTATTTTTCTTCCTTTTGTATTTTCTTCTACGTCATCACCACCTTTATTTCATCCTCGTTTCTGTTCTTCATTCTCCTTTCTTCTTCTTTTTCTTCAATTTTTTTCTTATATAACTTCTCTTCTTCTTTTCCCATTTCGTCCTTTAATTAAACCCTTTAAATAATGAGGAAACTCAATTTTGACTTTTCCTCCCTCTTCATTTTATCGATCTTCTATGCATATTCTTTTTTCATCTTTCTTTTTCCTATTCTTCCACATTTCTTTCACCTATTTTCTTCCATTCTTCTCTATTTTCTTCTATCTCTTCTCCCCTTTCTATTTTCATCTTCATCTTTTTTAAAAATAAAGCAAACATTCATATTTTTCTTTTTATCATGATTCCTTCATTTCTTATCTTCCTTCTCTCTATTCATTTCTATTTTCATCTTTCTCATCTTTTCCTCTCTGCCCTTTTCGCTCTTAAAATAAAGAGAAGACTGAAGAGGTCGTTTAGTGTTCGCTTGCAAAGATAATCATATCAGTATTTGCGAAATGTTTATTTTGCCTCGAAGCTCAAGACGAAAACTGCTTTTTAAATACTACTTCAAAGGAACAAGATCTCTGATAATGTTTTTTTTTAAGAGAATGTTTTTTTATTTGGTTTCTTTTAGGTTTTTTAATCTTTTATTAAGATTTTCTTTACTGATCGCTTTTCCTTTTTATTTAATTATTTTTTATGTTTTTTTTTCTTTTTTTTTGCGTTTTTCCCTTAAGAATATTTTTCTTTATTTGTTAATAATGTCTTTTTAACATTTAAATATTTACCCTTATACTTTTGCATTCTTAAACATTGTTCTGTTATCTACTGTCATTTTTGAAACACACACAAACGCACCTACACCTGCATTCACACACACATATATACATGCAGGAGCACAGACAGCCTTCCTGACCAAAGGAAAAGAGGATTCAGACAAAAATTGTGCTGGTCTATTGTGTTGACAAGTGTTTTAGCTTATTGACTTAATCTCTTGATCTGTGTATCTTTAGGTGGACACAGATAAAACAAAACAATATAAAGAAGCACAAAACCCCCAAAAAAGAAAAAAAAACATATATCATAATAAAAAAAACATTAAAAAAAACACATTCGAAGATTTCACAATTTTCTCTCTTTTCATCCCTTTTCTCTCTTTTTCCAATGCGCCTTTCTTCTACTATTTACTACTACTTCTATTTCTCGTTACAACTCTTTTCAACTACTACCGACACTAATACTACTACAACTATTTTTTTCAACTGCTACACCTTACTATTAGCAAACTTTTTCTTCTATTGTTATTAATTAAACATTACTATTTATAATTTATATTAATATAGCTAAAAACTTCCACCTCTCATTGTTTAGACACTACTACTACAATACTACTACTACTACTTACTACTACTTACTACTACTTACACTACACTACACTACTTTACTACTACTACGCTGCGTACTTAAACTACCATACTACTACTACTACTTATATTTATTTCTTTCTTTGGTGTATTAGCATGGTTTTCCAATTTCATTACCTAACGATTTTTCCAGTAATATAATCAGTAATTAAATTTTTTATTTATATCTTTATTTCTATTTTAGTTTTTGTAATTCAGTTTGATTTAGGAAATTTTTATTGAATATTTGGGAAAGTCAATAGCGTGGAGCCCTAATTTTTCTGATTTATTTCTCTGCTCTGACTCCGGCTCCGACTACCGGACTCCAACCACCATCAGAATTCTGAAAAAATTAATTTTTAAATCACGAATTATAGCTATTTGAGATGAGATTACAGCTTCGTCTATATTTATAATCAAACATGATCAAACAGGTACCACTGTTCGATACGTACAAGGACAAGGTATGTTTTGTCGGAACCGAAACCGCAACCGAGACGGAGCCGGAGCCGGAACCGGAACCGGAGGCCGGAGCACCGGAGCCGGAACCGAGCCGGAGCCGGAGCCGGAGCCGGAGCCAGAGTCAGAGTCGAGTCGGAGTCGGAGTTCGGAGTTCGGGAGCCGGAGTCGAAGTCGGAGTCGGAATCGGAGCAAAAAAAAAATCCAAAAATATTTTTTTTTTACTTAAGTTAAGAGAGGGGTTCTAAACGGGATTCAAACTTGGGAGCGAAATTATTTTAAATTGATTGGTACCAAGGCCCAATGCTTAGTATTATAAATGATGTTGACTGAGCCCGAGCCGGTTGCCTGAGTTATATTTTACGGTCCATTGCCCTTGTATGTTAAACATCTAAACTATTTTTAATTCGGAAATGAAATTCAAACCAAAATGGCCCTACCTATTTACCGTTCCACCAAAATTAACTTTATATAATTTAAAACGTTAATAAAAAACCAATAATACCAATATAGAATATCATGTTTATTAACACAACGATTCAATAAGACAATCTTTGCAGTGTTTTATTAATGTAATTTAAAGAACGTCAAATGCAGTAACATTATGTTAACTGTTATGTTAAATTTAATTACAATATAATTTAGCTTAAGATTAATCATACATTTTAAAGCCAATTATTAATAATATTAGAATTATGAAAGCCTGCTGCAATATAATTTAAAATACTGTTTAATAAAGCTCTAAGTTGACAATGAAATTTAGAAATAAAAATAGGTAATATTATCTGTTGCAGACTTTTTTTTTTGCATTTATTACAGATTCTTTTACTTAGATTTTGCCTAATTCTGTTTACAATTGTTTTTAACCAAGAGGAGCAGCATCAAAATTTAATTATTTTTTTTTATTGAAGAAAATTCTATTATGTAAATACAAAAAAGTTAAAATGCATGTTTAAAAAGTGTAGCGTGCAAAGCAATTTAAATTTTCAGTTTAATTCAGGCATACCAAAAAATGTCAGAAATTTGCTACAAAGCAATTAAAATACAGTCTTATAACAATACACATAAAATTTTATTGAAATTTGCTTCAACGCTTCTATATGATTTGAAGGACATTATAATACAATTGTCCACCGAATATATAAATTATTGATATGTATATCATATAATTTAACATAACCGAAATAACAAATTTAAAAATTTGATACAATGTATTTAAAACTGCATATCTTATTTGAAAATATATTATGATTATGAAAAATAAAAAATAAGAATAAATGGTTGATTTGCTGCTAAAGAGAAGACGGCAGATAGATAACTTTATGTATCTCGCCAACTTTTTTTTTTTAGCGTATACGACAATGTTCATACTTTTGCGTTAAGGCATCAAGGCTCGAATCCCTTTTAAGAAACTATTTAAAAAATGTGTAAGATGTGTTTAAAATGGTGTAAGTTGTAAAAAAAAGTGTAAGATTCAAGTTGCAAAATGGTTTTCAACCTTTAAGAAGTGTAAGATATGAAAATTGATGTAAGATGTTAAAAACTAGTTTTAAGGTGCTAAAAAACAAGCTGTCAAAAATGGTGAGGTGTTAAAAAATATGGAAGGGGTAAGCATAGGAAAGATGTTAAAAAAAAATGCAAGCAGATGTAAGGTTAAGAGGTTGTAAGATGCGAAGAAAAAATGGTATAGTGTAATAAATGTTAAAGCAGCTAAAAAGTTATGTAAGGGATAAAAAGGAAAGATGCAAAGTGTAAAAAGAAGAGTAATAAGTATAGAAGGTAAAGTGTAATATGGTAAGGTTTGAAAAAGAAACAAGGTGTGTTTAAAAGAGAAGAATGGTCAGAAGTATTAAAAATGTTGTTTAATTTGGAAAAATGATGGTGTATTGTGACAAAAGTTGAATAAATAATAAATATGAAAATGTGGTTAAATAAATGGAACGGTAG
>JABUQX010122846.1:0-2500 GCA_015478945.1 Trachelipus rathkii | reverse complement strand
CATATATATATATATATATATAATTATAATATATATATATATATATAATATATATATATAATTATATATATATTATATATATATATATATATATATATATCTGAGTTTGGATCTCTTGAAATATTTCTTTCTAATGAATTTCTTTTTATAAATCCATTCTTGCTTTTTTATTTGTTTTAATAATTTATTTTATTTTCTAAAAAGTTTATATAAATATTAATATTAAATACTAATATTTTGTTTTTAATTTTTCTTATTTCATTTTTATAATATATTTATTTTTAACTTTAATATTATTTAAACAATTTTAAAAAAAAATTTTTAAATGAATGAGTTACAGAAGCATTAAATGAATGAGTCACAGAAAAATTTTACTCTTCATCAGCGGAATTCGAACACTGGACCTCCACGTTGCTGAGAACAGTAACCGGATGCTCTAAGCACCTAGGCATCCACGTCATTTTTCAGTGTTCTTTAAACTTTCTTTGTCTTGCTTCTTCATCTTTATAATTTTCATTTCTGCTTTCTTCTAATTTTTTCCTCTTTCTTCTTCCTTCTCTGATTTCAATTCCTATTTCCTTCTTCCTATTTTTATTATGCCTTCTTTCTATTTCCAATATTTTTTTCTTTATATTTATTTATTTTTCTTCTTTATTGTTTTAATTTTTACCATCCAACATTTATTCATTTTTTGTTTACCTTATTTTTCTTCTTTTGTATTTTCTTCTACGTCATCACCATCTTTATTCCATCCTCGTTTCTGTTCTTTATTCTCCTTTCTTCTTCTTTCTTTCAATTTTTTTTCTTATATAACTTCTCTTCTGTCTTTGCCCATTCGTCTTTTTAATATTAAACCCTTTAAATAATGAGGGAAACTCAATTTTGACTTTTCCTAACACTTCATTTTATCGATCATCTTTTCCTATTCTTTCTTCGTTTTTCTTTTACCTATTCTTCCACATTTCTTTCACATTTTTTCTTCTATTCTTCTCAATTTTCTTCTATCTCTTCTCCCCTTTCTATTTTTATCTTCATCTTTTTTAAAAATAAAGCAAACATTCATATTTTTCTTTTTATTCATAATTTCTCTTCATTGTCTATCTTCATCTCTCCTATTCATTTTCTAATTTCATCTTCTCATCTCTTCCTCTCTGCCTCGCTCTTAAAATAATAGTGTTTTAAAAATTTAGTGTTCGCTGCAAAAGATAATCATTATCAGTATGCGAATGTTATTTTGCCTGCGAAGCTCCAAGACGAAAACATGCTTTCTTAGAGTGACGTGAGCGTCAAAGGAACAAGATCTCTGATAATGTTTTTTTTTTTATGAGAACGTTTTTTTATTTGGTTTCTTTTTGGTTTTTAATCTTTTATTAAAGTTTTATTCACTGATTGTTTTTCCTTTTTTATTTAATTATTTTTATTATTTTTTTAATTTTTTATTTTTTGTTTTCCGTTTTTTTAAAACTTTAAAAGTTTTTTTTGATTTTACTACTTTATTGGCTATCTTTAACATTTAAATAATTTACCCTTATACTTTTGCATGCTTTAAACACGTCCTTGTTACGCTGGGTTATACTACTGTCATTTTGAAACACACGGCAAACGGCAGCCGACAGACTTACGATTCATAACACAGCATATATATGCAGACGCACAGACACGCCCTTTTCCTAACCAAAGAAAAAAGAGATTTCAGAGAATAAAAATTTGTGCTGGTCTATTGCGTTGACCAAGTGTTTTTAGTTATTGACAATCTCTTTGATCTCTGGGAGTCATCCGGTGAGGCCAAACGATTGAAACAAAACCAATTATTTAAAGACAGCACAGACCCTCCAATACATATAATGAGATGAAAAAAACAAATATAAATATATTAATTTGGATATATATATAATAATTATAGCAATATCCGACCCTCACAGTGTATCTCCGTTATACTCCGGACTAACCGACTATCACGAACCTCATACCGTACTCCTCCGGAAACTCCTTGACTCATGCTTACTCTCTGTCTCCTCTCACTGCAGGTCTCTCCGTCTTCCGTTGTCTTCCTCTGCTCTCGATTTGCCATCTACCGTTGCTGCCACTTTCTTCTACTATACTTCTACTTCCTTTTCTGTTACAATCTAGGCACCGTGTATTCTGCCAGCGCCTTCTGGATATTTACTTGCCGAGCTTCCAAGGCTCCTCATTTTTCTCTGTGCGTGATTCTCTCTTGTGCACCTTTTACTATTTGCAGCACTTTGTTGCTTTTCTATTGTGTACCGTATTCAACAAAAATTCTACTATTTTATAAATTTAATAACCTTAAACCACGCGTTCTTATGAGAGAGCTGGTTTCACCTTGTTCCCTTCGCTTTTGCGACTTATCTTTATCTAACGACTACCGTCTTTTAACTAAACTTACTACTACTATACTACTACTACTATTACCGTTTACATAACTTAAACTAACTAAAACTAAATAACAAATACCATACCTCTCACCTCCACCCGATGA
>JABUQX010122845.1:17500-25743 GCA_015478945.1 Trachelipus rathkii | reverse complement strand
TTGGATTTGTTCTTGGAACAAATATTCAAAAAAAAAAAATTTGGGGAAATTTTTTAAAAATTCTTTTAATATTACAAAAAAATTAATCTAAGTAAAACGTGTATCACAAGCCCGACTATACGAGCCCTGAAAATTTGATGTTGATCGGATAAGAAAAAAAAAAATCAATATTCCACTTTTTCAAACAATAAAATTTTGAAAAGTGAAATATTAACATTTTTTTTTTACTTACCAAATCAACATCAAATTATCAGGGCTTGTAATAATCGGGCAAGATACACCATTTACTTAGATAATATTTTTTGTATAATCAAAAGAAAGATTTTAAAAAATTTTCCCCCAAATTTTTTTTTTAAATTTGTTTCCAAGAAACAAAATCCAGAAACTACTGCTATACAAAAGAAATATCTAAGTAAAAAATGTGCATCTCACCCGACTACAAATGTTCTGAATATTTCATAGAGATCGGATAACAGAAAAAAAAAAATTATCCCAGATTTAATTTTGAAAACCCAAAAATTAGAGGTTTTGAAAATCGACCCCAATGCTCAAAATATCGGGGTCAAAATTATCAAAATTCTGTTCCATACACTTTTAGATAATAGTCCAAATCTTTGTATATTTTCAAGCTTGAAATCCATGTCCAAAATAGTTTAGAGGAGTTTCCGACAAATGTTCAAAACATCAGTTATTGAAAGATTGAAGAACCAAAGCAATGACTACAGACAGAAAAAAACACTCGTGAAAACGACGTTTTAGACGTAGAAAAAGCTACAGTTATGTCCATTTTTTAGGGTGTGAAAAAATTGGGCTCAAGCCAAAAGAAAAATTTGGACCTACCCCTTAAAACTGTAAGTTGGATATCCTATATTTTTACAATAAGTATAACTATAAGTTATTAATTAAGGTATTAACCTTTGGAATATCTTGCAAGCTGCAAAAGTATCTGCATAGTTCAAAGCAAAATATTTTAAGCATCTGATAAGCTAAATATCCATTATTAATATTGTTTAGGGATATATTATTATTACTATGTTATTATTATTATTAATTATTAATTATTATTATTATTAATTATTATTATATATTATTATTATTAATATTATATTATGATATTTATTATTATTATTATTATTATTATTAATATTATTATTATATTATTAATATTATTATTATTATTATTATTATTATTATTATTATTATTATATTATATTATTATTATTATTATTATTATATTATTATATTATTATTATTATTATTATTATTATTATTATTATTTTATTATATTATTATATTATTCTTACTATTACTATATATATTATTATAGATATTATATATATATATAGTTATATATATATATATAATATATAATAATATACTATATAATTATATATATATAATATACTATATATATATATATATTATATAATATATATATACGGTATATATATATATCATCTATATATATATATAAATATATATATATATATATATATAAATATATATTATATATGATATATTATATATATATAATAATACATATATATACTATATATATTAAATATATATATATATATATATTATATATATATATATATATATATATATATATATATGTATATAAAAAATCTATATTATAAATATATATACTATATATATAATAATATATAATATATATATATATAATAATAATATATATATAATATATATATATATCATATAAATAATATATATAATATATATATACGTAATATATATAATATATATATTATATACATAATATTTTATATTATAATTAATATATATAATAATAAATATATATATAATATATATATATAGTATATATATATATATATATATATATATTATATAATTATTTCATTTAAAACAATTTGAAATCTGCAATTCAAAAAAAGAAAATTAACAAGTTATTATTACTATTCCTACAGTGTTTTGAAGACTTTAACGTTAACGAATTAACGTTAACTTCCGACATTCTTTACCGATAAACGCTTTAATGATTAACGTCGTTAATTTTTTGTTAACGATTAAGGATTAACGGCTCGGTTAACTTTCTCATTAACGGTGCCCACCTATTTTGTATATATATATTATAATCCTTCTATATCACAAGCTTTTCTGTGGGTTACAGAGTTTTAATATAATTAGGGTTTATTTTTACTCAGTATTGAAATTATTTATTTTTCAATTCACTAAAAATATTAAATTTATAACTTAAAGAAAAATTTATTTTACGTTTATTTTAGAAGGAGAGTTACTATCTTTCTATACCCACATAACCACTTATGTTCTAGAGTTAAAGGTAATAGTTACTATCACCAATTCTTATTTAGCATCTCATTTGCGCACAGACACAAAGATTCAATTCACTATCACCTTTACAAACAACGTTTCGAGACTTTAGCCTCACAAAAAATGAAACATGAGCTTAAATCAGTAAAATAAATTTAAAGTTTACCAAATGTACGAAAATTTAATTTCTTTATTTATTATACGATTTAAATGAAGCTATTTTAAACCGCCGCAATATTATGAATATAAATTCGAAAAGTCTTAGAGACAAGGCTACATTGCACAATGAAATGTAAGCAGTAGGGCAGATATAACCCACTTTGCTTTCTCCTTCCCTTTCATTTGATTGGCTTGTCTTATACTTATAGCGCATAGCATCATCCCTCCAACTGATGGGCCTACAGACGACGCTCAAGTGAGAAAACAGTTACTATACAATTTAGAGCTTGGAAGGCAAGGGGAGGCAGAAGATTTAAATTATTTTCCCTTCTTTCTTTCTGCGTGCCTTTGATTTGGTTGAATAAAAACATCTATTTAATATAAAACTTTCGTATATTATTATTAATTATTATTATTAATTATTATTATCATATTATTATTATTTATTATTATTATTTATTATTATTATTATTATATTATATATTATTATATTATATTATTATTATATTATTATATTTTCTTTATAAAAAAGAGGGGGGGGGGGGGGGGGTTGGGGGCCCGTTTGTTTTTTTTTTTCTTAAAAATATAATAATTCTTTAAAAAGTCTAGAAAATAACGTAGGAGACTGCTTGATAGGGAAGCTCTATGAGACGGCAACAAAAATATTATTAAAGCATAGTTGTTTTTATTTAATTATATAAATATATATTGATCTGGGTGGTGGGGAAAGGACGTCCCATAAAAATAGGGATTCTAACAAATGCATTAATATAACCAAAACTATTCCTATTAGTTATTATTTAATTATATTTTTTTATATTTTGTTTTCCTCATTACGCCCCGAAGCCATTCACCTGTAAATGTTGCTTGCGTTGCATAGAATATTTATTAATTCTTCAGAATGTAGTAGTTCAGGATGGATGTTTAGCTAGAAAGGGTATTAATTTTCACTCTATTATTATTATTATATTATTATTATTATATTATTATTATTATTATTATATTATTATTATTATTATTATTATTATTATTATTATTTATGATTATTATTATAGTTTATTATTTATTACTTATTGTTTATTATATATTATTTTATTACTTATTAATATTATTATTATTATATTATATATTATATTATTATATTCATTAATTATTATTATTATTATTACATTATATATTATTATATTATTATATTATTATTAATTATTAATTATTAATTATTAATTATTAATTATTAATTATTAATTAAATTATAATTATTTATTATTTATTCTTAATTATTATTATTTATTAAATTATTATTTATTTATTATCTATTATTATTATTATTTATTATTTATTATTTATTATTATTAATTTATTTATTATTATTATTTATTATTTATTATTATATTTATTATTATTATTATTATTTATTAGTTATTATTATTTTTATTAGTATTATTATTATCATTATTTATTATTATATTATTATTAATTATTTATATTATTATTTATTATTTATATTTATATTATTTATTATTTTATTATTTATATTTATTATTATTATTTATTATTTATAATCATTATTTATTATTTATAATTATTTATTATTATTATTTTATATTATTATTATTATTATTATTATTATATTATTATTATTATTATTATTATATTATTATATATTATTATTATTATTATTATTATTATTATTATTATATTATATTATTATATTTATATTTATTATTTATTATTTATTCTATTTATATTTATCTTATTTATTATCTATATATTATTAGTTTATTATTTATTATTATTATTTATTTAATTTATTATTTATTATTATTAATTTATTATTTATGATTATATTTATATTATTATTTATTAACTTTATTATTTTATATTTATTATTTATCTATTATTATTTACTTATATTATTTATTATTTATTATTTATATTAGTATTTATTAATTATATTATTACTTTATATTTTTATTTATTTTATTTATTATATTTATTAGTTTATTATTTATTATTTATTATCTTTACTTATTATTATTTATTATTTATTATTTTATTATTTATTATTTATATTTATTATTATTATTATTATTATTATTATTTATTATCAATTATATTATTAATTATGTATTCTCTTCTTAAGATGAGATTCTATATTTTATATATTATCATTATTATAATATATTGATTATTATTAATTATTATTTATTCATTTATATTAATTCATTATTATTATATTTATTATTATTATTATTATTATTTATATTTAACAAGAATAAAACATCCCAATATACAGCGATGTTTATTTTCGAATTTTAGCGTATGCTTTGTTTATTAGAAAAAGCCACAAAAAAGTAACCATCGTTAATTAGCCAAGGTTTACTTTCTAACGAAATTAAAAAAAAATTTTTTTCATTTTATTCAAGATTATTTATTTATTTATTTATTTTCCACAGAATTACGAGGCTTTTAAAATATGAATATATGTGATTATTCGTTCTTAGAAGACAAGAGACACGAGCAAAAAACTTTGTAAAAAAAAAAAGTTTTTTTTTTTTAAATTTTTTTTTTTTTTTAACTTTTATCTTTTTATATTAGAAAAAAAATTTATTCAAAAAGTTTTTAAACTATAATATCAAAAATTTCTTAACTTAACTTAGAATTTTCGTTTTACGTTCGAATTAGGTTTCTACAATGTTTGTTAAAACTTTGAATGTTTTTATTTTAGTACAATATAAACTTTTTAAGTAAAATGGTTTCAATATTTTACCTTAAATCTTCATGAAAAAGATGAAAAATAGGAACATGTTGTAGCATAGGTGCATAGATTCAAAAATAGGGAATATTTGATAAAATCCCCCATATACCTATAAAAATCGCCAAGTCGCATTTAGGCTGTTGTCATTTTTGTATACGAATTTGTATATGCTTTCTCGTAAGAAAATTTTAATTGAAATTTAAAAATATTAAAACAATACCTAAGGGTAGATTTGCAATGATGTCAGGATGTCGGGGGGGGTCTCCGCCTCCGCTCGTTCCCCCCTCGCCGTAACCCCACCCCACGTAGTTCCCAATTCCCGTCTCATATGTCTGAGCTTTTAAAGAAAAAACTGTCCTGGAAATCAGTAAGTGCAAAAAATCTAACCCCTAGTTTTGCACACACCAAAAAATATGTTAAAGTCGAAATTTAATAATGAATAGCGACAGTAAGTTGTCAATTCCAAGATTTATATAAAATCATAAAAAATACCAAATAGTACAATGAAGTGTGAAAAAAAGAAAAATTACTGTTCTACCAGGAAAAAAGTTTCCAACCGAGTTGGCCATGCCACCCACCTAAGGACATTTTCGAAAAAATCCTGGATGCCCCCTGTATATTTAATTTTTTGCCTATTTCAAGAATTTGTATTGGTGATCAACCTGAAGGAAGCTTAGAAAGACCACTTAACATGGTTCTCTAAACAAGCTCTAAAAGAAAATAACATCCATCCATAACCAAAAAAAAGAAAAAAAAGAAAAAAACCAAAGAACTTGAAATAAAATAGAAGAAACCTTAGGCATTCGATCCCGTTTCAATTATTTACCAAATGGAACTTATTGAAGACTTTTTTATTGCCTTAATCTTTCATTACTATATGATTTTCTTGTGAAGCTCAATAGATTACAAACTGAACGACAAATTGTATAATTAACAATTAGATCATAAACAAACTGCCAGTAAAAGTAGATTATATAGATATCAGATAGGTTTGTATTGTAAAGTGATTAAATTTTAAAAGGTAATTTTTTTTCTATTAAATTAATCATAGTTTAAATAATATTTAATAATTTATTATTAAAAATAGTGACTGTTTTCTTTAAATATAATATATATATAAATCTATAATATATAATAATATATTAATATATATATAATATATAATATTATATTCATAATATATATATATATATATATATATATATATATATTATATATTATAGATATAATACACATTAAAGAAGGAAAAAAACTATAGACTTTTGAGGAAAGTTTATAAGAAAATTTTACTATATATATGTAGAACACGAAAAAGCAATTTATTTAAAAAAATAATAATAATAATTTTTACTTTAATACTTGCCAGAGTACGCAAGTTTTGTCGTGATAATTTTTAATTCGTTACAAACATTTTAAATAATTTTTTTGCATCTTTATAATTATTTTTTTTTAAACTAATGGAACAAGGTTAGTACCGCGACCGATGGCCAGAGGCGGGTCTCTCGGCCTCCGGGGAACGACAGGGTAGGACTATTTCCCCCCCTTCGGGGAAGGTCTCCGGAACCCCCGCTCTTTGGTATTTGGGTGTCGCGGGGGTTCCTCCGCCCCTCCCCTACGGGTATGGAAAACGTCCCCCCCTCTGTTCCCCGTCGGCTCGAGCCCCCTACTTGGCCGTGTAAAAAATACTGTATATATAAAATATTTTACAGGGCCAAGTAGGGGGCTCGAGCCGAACGGAGACAGAGGGGACGTTTGTCCATAACCCCCGGAGGCGAGGCGGAGGAACCCCCGCGTGCATCCAAATACCAAAAGAGCGGGTGTTCCCGTTAGACCTCCCCGGAGGGGGGGAAATCGTCCTACCCTGTCGTTCCCCGGAAGGCCGATAGACCCCGACTCCGGCCATCGGTGCGGTATACCCCCGTGGGCGTTCTTAATAGTTAAAAAAAATAAAAAATTTTAAAAAATTAAAAACTCGCAAACCATTAAAAATGTTGCACGATCTAAAAAGTACCACGACTCCACCCTCTGGAAAAATATATATATATATATATATATATATATATATATATATTATATATTATATATATACTATATACTATAATATACTATAATTAATAATCACATATATATTATATATATCATATAATAATATAGATTATATATTATATACTATATAAACAATCAACAATTGCTTTTCATGTTCTACAAATATATATAGTAAACTTTTCTTCTAAAAAAACTTTTCTCTAAAGTCTATAGTTTTTCCTTCCTTTATGGTAACCTTCACCATATATATATATAGTTATAAATATAAATAAGTATATATATATATATATAATAATACTTATATATATTATAATATATATACATATATATATATATATATATATATATATAATATATATATAATATATATATATATATATTAATATATAATATATATAATATTATATATATATATATATTATATAATATAAACTATATACTATAATATAATCTATTAATTAGGCCCTATAATATATAATATATTAATTTATATATATAAATATATATATATATATATATTTACTATATAAGGAAAATATATTTGAGTTCAGGAACAAAACTTATTCATATTTTTATTTATAATATGGGTATCATAATTAATTGGGGGTAGCAAAAAGTGGTTTATATAAACCGCGTTACGAAGGGGGCTTCACCCCCTCTAATTTAATCCCCCCGTCCCCCTATTCGGGTTGCCGCCTCTCACTTCGCTCAAGCGTGGCCGGGTTGAAAAAAATTAATAATAAATCTATTATAAATCTATAATTGTTGCGGATTGGTGCGGCTTAACGGATTACAAAAATCTTAATTTTCCTAAAAACATATAATATAATATACATACCTCTGCGTAGATTACTGCCACGTGAATGATACTGTTATAATTAATTTTTAGTTTTACTACTTAATTCAATTCATCTTTGCAAAACTTATAGATGTCTTCTCTTTGCACCACAAATAATAAATAAAAGCA
>JABUQX010122845.1:5000-12500 GCA_015478945.1 Trachelipus rathkii | reverse complement strand
AACATATTAAAACACAAATCAATAATTTAAACACAAATTACAAACCTAACCAAAACACACACTTCAAATAATTTTCAAACCCAGCTAACAAAAAACCTACAAAACACAAACAACAATAGAATCTGGATTGTGGATCTTAATAAAACATTAAACAACGCAAAAAATAACCCAACTCCCACACACGAATCTATCAAAAACCCCAACACTCAATCCCCACAAACAACAAAATAAAATACCAACACCCTCGAAATTCATTTCGCAAAACAAAGTCATAAACCCACCCATCCATCCACAAAATAAGAAAATAATCAGATCTCTTAAGAAAATAAAAAAAAAAACAACCACAACCAAATAATAGAAATAACACCAATTGATATTAAAACAACCATAAAGACCCTCAAAAACTCACCAGCAACCGGTCCTGATAACATCTCAAACATCTACATTAAGGAAATATCGCACTAACTCATTTAACACACATATACATCAATTCCATCAAATTAAATCACATTCCCTTCTTCTGGAAAAGAGCAATTATCATCCCAAAGTTAAAACAAGGAAAAGACCCCTCAAACCTATCTTCCTGTCGCTTAATTTCATTGCTGTCCATTCTGTGTAAACTCATACTGAATAGAATAAAACCACACATCCACAAACAAAAGTTCAAACATGGCTTCCAACAAAACCACCCAACCTCTAAAGCTTTCACAAACATTATACATCCAATAATAGACGGCTTAAATCTCAGACCTACACATAAAACTCTACTCATAGCAATCGACATATACAAGGCTTTCGACACAGTCCCCAGACAAAATTGCTAAAAATAATAAAATCAAGCATCCCCACTAATTTAAAGAAATGGCTATCAAACTTCCTACCAGGAAGAACAGCTCAAATACAGATCAATAACAAGAAATCATGTACAGTAAACACTAAAAACGGTGTTCACCAAGGAGCAATACTATCCCCTACACTTCAATCTATTCACAGCAAATCTTCCACAACCACAAACAGACCACACAGACATAACAACTTACGCCGATGACATCACCATAGCTACCGCACATCAGAATCTGAACACAGCATCCCTCCTAACCCAACAATACATCAACCAATTACAAACTTGGTTAATGGACAATAGAATGTCTGCTTCACCAAACAAGTCCTCTGCCACACTAATCTCAACAGATTCCCAACTCGGAACTATCAACCCCTAAATAATCATAAATAACATCGCTATCCCAATAAACAAACACCCAAAATATTAGGGGCATCTTAACTTTCACAAAACAAGCAGGAAACATTACAACATCAGCAAACAGGAAACTAAACATTCTAAGAACCATAGCAGGCAGCGATATCAAAAATAACAAACAGACTTCCATCACCTTATATAAACTATTTATCCGCCCATCATTGAACTACGCTTAACTAGTATGACATCCACTATTATCCAAGGGAAACATGAGAAAACTCCAAACAACACAAAACAAGGCACTCATAATTATAACAGGTTGTACACTTACATGATGAAACAAAGATACTACTTATAGGCAAACACCTAGAAATGATAGGCGCCCTATTTTACGCTAAAACACAGACACCACAACACCCCTGTCACACTGCACCCTCTAACCCCACTCACCACAGACTAAAACCTCCTCCATATTCCCCAGCCTTATTATACAAACAAATCCTAAGTAACATCCAATCACCACAAAACACCTCATACACCAAACAAATACACACTCATCTAGCAGAACAGTAAAGAATCTACAACCAAACAATATACTAAATGATCACCCACTAGAAAGAGCACCCGAATTTAACTCACTTCCAATAACCACTCAATCATCTTTGGCCAGACTAAGATGCGCTCACCACCCAAACTTGCGATACTACAAAAATAGATCCATCATTAATCAAACTACCTCAAATATCTGCAATATATATATATATATTATATATATATACTATATAATATACTATATATAATTATATATATATATATATATGAATTACATAATATATTTATATATATATATATATATATATATATATATATATATATAATGTTTTAGTTATCTTTCCCATTTAGTGTGTTTGTTCATTAAGTGCTCCCCTGTTTTAATTGTTTTTAACTATTATAGTTTTAATATTTAAAGAATTGGATCATCCTTATTAAAGATGAAGTTATTTCGTTTTAATTTTTTTGTTTTTTGAGAACTTTTTATTATGTTAGATAGTCATAGTTAGTTTTTTAGAATTGTGCAATACGTAGTTTAGATAGTACTAGGTTATATTTTTTTTTTCCTTCGTTTTTTTTAACTTTAGTTTTTTAGTGTTTATTTTTTTTATTTATTTAAAAGGGGTTTTGGCACACAACTACCGTTAATTTGGTACATATTTGTTTTTCTTATAGAACAATTTAGTTTTTTGTTGAGGATTTTGGTGTTTTTTTTTTTTTTCCGTAAATTTTTTAGAAGTGGAATGCGTGCTTTAGACTTTGTGAATTTTTGAATTATATATATTTTTGTAAATACGGTTTTAGCATTTTAATCATTTACGTTTTGTTAGTGAGTGCAATAATTACCAATTTTTTAACTTTCGTCTTTTTGTCTGTTCTGTTTTTGTCTGTTGTTTTTGTGTTGGGTTGTGTGTGCCGTGTGTTGTATTGGGCAGATTTGCGCAGGCGCGGGCTTTTATATCGAGTTTAACAATATCAGCTGCTTACACTCAAATCTGCCATCACACACGCACACACAACCCACAACAACAAAACAACAGACAAAAAACAGACAGACAAAAAAAACGAAAGTTAAAATTGGATTAAAATTATTCACTCACTGCACAACGTTAATGAGTAAAATGGCTAAAACCGTATTAGTGATTGATATGTATAGCCATGAAAAACAATGAAGACATTTTTGAACCTCATCGGCCAATAAGACCCTAACAAATTTACGACAAAAAAAAAAAAATTGACAATTTTTTCAATATTGTTCAAAATCAGTATCATTTCTAACAATGTGAAACCAAATAACGTAATGTCGTAATGCCAAAAGTATTTACAATACATTAAAAGGAGAAACACTAAAAAAACTAAAGTTAAAAATACGAAGAAACAAAAAATAATCATCAATATTTGCAATTTCCTACAACGTAATGACAATTCTAAAACCAACTAATGACATAATCTAAAATAACTATGAAGTTTAAAAACAAAAATATTTTAGAATAACTTATCTTTAATAAGGATGATCCAATTCTTTAAATATTAAAACTATAATAGTTAAAAACAATTAAAACAGGGGAGCACTTAATGAACAAACACACTAAATGGGAAAGATAACTAAAACATTATATAATATATCATATATATATATAAATATATATATATATATATATATATATATATATAATATATATATATATATATATATATATATATATTATATATATATATTATATATATATATATATTATATATATGCAGATATTTGAGGTAGTTGTGATTAATGATGGATTCTATTTTTGTTATATTCGCAAGTTTGGGTGGTGAATGCGCATCTTAGTCTGGCCAAAAGATGAATTGAGTGGTTTATTGGAAGTGAAGTTAAATCCGGCGGTGGTCTTCTAGTGGGTGATCATTTAGTATATTGTTGGTTGTAGATTTCTTTATTGTTCTGTTAGATGAGTGTGTATTTGTTTGGTGTATGAGGTGTTTGTGGTGATGGATGTTACTTTAGGATTTGTTTTGTGATAATAAGGCTGCATGGAATATGGAGGAGGTTTTTAGTCTGTGCGTGAGTGGGTCTAGAAGGGTTTGCAGCCCTGTGACAGGGGTGTTGTTTGGTGTCTGTGGTTTTAGCGTTAAAATAGGGCGCTATCATTTCTAGGTGATTGCCTATTAAGTAGTAATCTTTGTCATTCAGTAAGTGTACATCCATGTTATAATTTTGAGTGCCTTGTTTTGTGTTGGTTTGAGTTTTCTAACGTTTACCTTGGTTAATAATGGATTCCATACTGGTGAAGCGTAGTTTAGCGATGGGCGGATAAATTTTTTTATGTATGGTAATGGATATCTGTTTCTATTTTTGATGTCAATACCTGCTATGGTTCTTAAAATGTTTAGTTTCATGTTTACTGATATTGTAATGCTTTCTATGTGTTTTGTGAAAGTTAAATGTGTAACCAGTGTTACTCCTAATATTTTGGGTGTTTTATTTAGTGGGATAGGAATGTTAATATATGTATATACTGTATATTTATATATATGGTTTTATGAAGATTTGGGGATTGGTATTTCCGAGTTGGCGATCTGTTGTGATTAGTATGATAAGGAACCTTTTTTGGTGAAGCATCCATTCTATTCTCCATTAACCAAGTTTGTATTTGGTTGATGTATTGTTGGTTAGGAGGATTGGTGTGTTTAGATTTTGTTGTGTGGTAGCTATGGTGATGTCATCGGCGTATGTTGTTATGTTGGTGTGATCTGCTTGTGGTTGTGAAAGATCTGTTGTGAATAGGTTGGAAAGCGTATGGGATAGTATTGCTCCTTGGGATACACCGTTTTTTATGTTTACTGTTCATGATTTCTTGCTATTGATCTGTATTTGAGCTGTTCTTCCTGATAGGAAGGTTATCAAACTTCCTTTAAATTAGTGGGATACTTGATTTTATTATTTTGTTTATTAGATTGTATCTGGGAACTGGGTAAAAAGACTTGTTTATGTCGATTGCTATGAGTAGAGCTTTATGTGTGGGTCTGAGATTTAAGCCGTCTATTATTGGTTGTATAATGTTTGTGAGAGCTGTTGAGGTTGAGTGGTTTTGTTGGAAGCCATGTTGAAACTTTTATTTGTGGATGTTGTGGTTTTATTCCATGCTTGTTCCTGCTTACAAAGAATGGGACAGCAATGAAATTAAGCGACAGAGATAGGTTTGAGTGGTCTTTTCCTTGTTTTTTAACTTATGGGATGATAAATTGCTTTCTTTTCCAGAAGAAGGGGAATGTGATTTAATTTGATGGAATTGTTGTATATGTGTGTTAAATGAGTTAGTGCGATATTTCCTTAATGTGATGTTTTGAGAGATGTTATCAGACCGGTTGCTGGTGAGTTTTTTGAAGGGTCTTATGGTGTTTTAATATCCATTGGTGTTATTTCTATTTATTTGGTTGTGTGGTTGTTTTTTTTTTTATTTTCTTAAGAGATCTGATTATCTTTCTTATTTTGTGGATGGTATGGGTGGGTTATGAACTTTGTTTGCGAAATTGAATTTCGGAGGGGTGTTGGTATTTTATTTTGTTGTTTCGTGGGGATTGAGTGTTGGGGTTTGTTGAATAGATTCGTCGTTGTGGGAGTTGGTTATTTTTGCGTTGTTTAATTTTTATTAAGATCACAATCCAGATTCTTATTGTTGTTTGTGGTTTTGTAGGGTTTTTGTTACTTGGGTTGAAAATTATTTAAGTGTTGGTTTTGGTTAGGTTTGTAATTGGGTTTAAATTATTGATGTGTTTTAATATGTTGTGTTTGCCATGCTGTATTTTTTTAGTAACTTGGTTGTTTGAATCAAAGTTTGAGATTTCAGGTGTCAAGGGCTGGGGTTATATTTTTGAGGTATTCCAGAGGTATATATAGGTTTTCGGCTTTTTGAGTGGTAAAAAGAAGCTTTGGATAGCCGGGGTGTGTTTAATGTTGTGGTATTTGAGATTGCTATAGATTGAGTATTATGTCCAATCTGCTTTTTGTAATTTGGAAAAGTTTTTCCTTATAAGTGTGATTTATGGTTGTTTTGGTAATTGGTTTATGATAGGAAGATGGTCAGAGATTTAGGTTGGTTTGTGCTGACATTGAGTTTGTGTTAAAGATTTGCGGAGCATAATGTTAGGCTGGGGATGCATTTATTTGATTACTAGTTTGTGGATGAATTCTCTTGTGAAAGTTTTTGTTGAGGATGTTTTGATGATCTAGATGTTATTAAAATTCCTCTTTAGTCTGCACTTTGGTCTTTATACCATGTTGGGTGATGTGCGTTGCAATCACCTCCTATTATGAGGTTTGGGAGGTTTAAGATGGGGGTGATATTTGGGGTGTAGTTTTTGGGGCTGTGTGGTTAGGTGTAATGTGAGATGTAAAGGTTTATTGTTATGAGGCTTTTTGTTGATCATTATATTGAAAGATTGAATTTTGGTGGCATTGTCGTTTAGTAATGTTGTGAGTGTGGTGGTGTTTGTGTATGGTAGTGAGTTATGAATGAGGGTTAATAGAGTATGATTTTTTGGGTTTTGTTGTGTAAATGGAGTCATATCCATAAAATTTGGGTTCTGGGTGGTTTTCAGGGAGGTGTGCTTCTTGAATTAGTGATATGTGGATGTTGTGTTGTTTTAAAAAGATTTCTATTTCTTTGTTCTTATGTAATCTGTTTATGTTTTTTGTAATATGTTTGTTATGTTTTAGCTTCTTCATCTTTGGACAGTAGGTTATTGTGGGTGGAGTGCAGATTTGGCATATCCAGTTGTGGTTTATGGGAAGTATTGTGAAAGTTGAGCAGTGTTTGTGGATCCACTGCTCACGTCAATTGCATCGGATAGAATTTCTTCTTTCGATTTTGTTACAGATGGGGGGGCATAAACAAATTTCAGGTCCTGTGTTTCTTTCTATGTCCCCGGCTTTTTGTAAAAGATCTGAGGCATGCGACGGGAATATGCCCTAGGAATTAGAAAAAAGTAAAGGAAAGATAATGAAAAATAGTTGAGATGATAGTGTGTCCCAAGCGATCCTTGGATTTCTCCGGAAGGGGCGGTGACGGACCGTCACTGCAGTTACCTCGCATCGAGGTGCGAGTGTGGGGGGGGGGCGAAGAAGCATTGGGGATTCTCTTCCGGTAGATTCTCCTGCAGTACTAGGGCGTGAGCCTTCTTCTTCTTCTGGGTATATATATATATATATATAATATATATATATATATATATTATATATATATATATATATATATATATATATATATATATATATATAATAAATAAAAAGAAAGAAAAAATAAAAATATAACTCTGCTAGTATCTTTATTTGTTTATTTTAAAAATAATTTAAACTTTAACGCGTGAATAAGGCCACGTATTCAAGTTATTATTATTATTATTATTATTATTATTATTATTATTATTATTATTATTATTATTATTATTATATTATTATTATTATTATTATTATTATTATTATTATTATTATTATTATTATTATTATTATTATTATTATTATTATTAGTATTATTATTATTATTATTATTATTATTTTAAATGATTAATCGTTTTCTCTTTTTAAATGCAAAATTTTAATTAAAATAAAAAACAAATCTTTAAATGATATTCAATTGATAAGGCTAACCGTACTTTAGCTATGTTTTTGGGCGAATTTGTCCGGAGTATCAGAAATAACAAAAGAATGATCGTTCCTTTTCCAATAAAAGTGTACCTGCGGATTTTTGCGAAAC
>JABUQX010122844.1:0-10991 GCA_015478945.1 Trachelipus rathkii | reverse complement strand
TGTTATTAATAAATATTTGAATAAAATAAATTTTTTTTTTTTCATCGATGAAATTGCTTGCTTAAATCAAAAATGATATTTATTTTCGTGTAGCTGTTATTGTTTTAAAGTTTCATTCATATGTCTTTTTAGCCTTTGTTTGTATATAAATATATGTATTTATGGTTATATATATATATATATGTTATAGTTATATATATATATTATATATGTTAGCAGCACAGGTTTATATATATATATATATATATATATATATATATATATATATATATATATATATATATATATATATGTTATATATATATATATATATATATATATATAAATATATATATATATATATATATATATATATATATATTATTATTATTATATTATATATATATATAAAGAAAGCCGCAATTAATTCGATATTGAAATCTATATATATAGTTTTCCATATATTATATATATTATACAGTTATTACATATATAAAGTTATTATATGTTATATATATATGTTATTATATATATATATATATTAAATAGTAAGTATATATATATATATATATATATATATATATATATATATATATATATATATATATTTATATATATATATAAATTTTTTTTTTTTGTTATTTTTATATATATATATATATAAATATATATATGTTACATATATGTAGCAGTTGTTATACATATATATATATATATATATATATATATGTAATCCTTCTATATCACAAGCTTTTCTGTGGGTTACTGTTTACAGTTTTAAAAATAGGGTTTATTTTTACTCAGATAAATTATTTATTTTTCATTCACTAATAAATTTAAATTTTATAATCTTAAAGAGAAATTTATTTTTGTTTATTTTAGGAAAGGAGAGTTACTATCTTTCTACACCCACATAACCACTTATGTTCTAGAGTTAAAGGTAATAGTTACGATAACCTAATTCTTATTTAGCATCTCATTTGCGCACCGACACAAATTCATTCACTGATCACTTTGCCAACAAGTTTCGGGACTTTACCTTCACAAAAATGAACATGAGCTTAAATCAGTAAAATAAAATTAAAGTCTACAAATGTAGAAATAAATTCTTTATTTTTATATACGATTTAAATGAGCTATTTTAAACGCCGAATATTATGAATATTAATTCGAGAAGGTCTAGAGACCAAGGAAATGTAAGCAGGTAGGGCAGATATAATAATGTGCTTTCTCCTTCCCTCCCATTGTGATTGGTGGTTTCAGTACTTAGGCATTAGCATCATTCCTCCAACTGATGGGCCTACAGACGACGCTCAAGGTGAGAAAAACAGTTACTATACAATTTAGAGCTAGGAGGCAGGGGAAGGCAGAAAATTTAAATTATTATTTCTTCTTTCTTTCTGTGTGCCTTTGATTTGGTTGAATAAAAACATCTATTTAACATAAAATTTTCGTATCATTATCATTATAATTATAATTATAATTATAATTATAATTATAATTATAATTATAATTATAATTATAATTATAATTATTATTATTATTATTATTATTATTATTATTATTATTATTATTATTATTATTATTATTATTATTATTATTATTATTATTATTATTATTATTATTATTATTATTATTATTATTATTATTATTATTATTATTATTATTATTATTATTATTATTATTATTATTATTATTATTATTATTATTATTATTATTATTATTATTATTATTATAATTATAATTATAATTATAATTATAATTATAATTATAATTATAATTATAATTATAATTATAATTATTATAATTATTATAATTATTATAATTATTATAATTATAATTATTATAATTATTATAATTATAATTATTATAATTATTATTCAACTATTATTATAATTATTATTATCATTATAATTATTATAATTATTATACTATTATAATTATTATAATTATTATAATTATAATTATTTTATAATTATTATAATTATTATAATATTATAATTATTATATTATTATAATTATTATAATTATTATAATTATTATAATTATTATAATTATTATAATTATTATAATTATTATAATTATTATAATTATTATAATTATTATAATTATTATAATTATTATTATTATTATTATTATTATTATTATTATTATTATTATTATTATTATTATTATTATTATTATTATTATTTTCCGTTATAGAGGCCGTTTTCGTGAACAATTAATTCTTTATAGAAGTAGAAAATAACGAGGAGACTGCTAGACAGGGAAGCCCTATGAGACGTCAGCAAAAATATTAAAGCGTAGTCGTTTTTATTTAATTATTTAAATGTATATTGTCTGTGGGGTGGGGAGTAGGAGTCCCCCATAAACATAGGGTATTCTACCATGCATTAATATAACCAAAACTAATATCCCAATTTAGTATATTTAATAATTTTTATATTTTGTTTTCCTCATACGCCCCGAAGCCATCATCTTGGTAAAGTTCCTTGCATGAGAATATTTATTAATTCTTCAAAATTTAGTATCAAGATGGATGTTTAGCTAGAAGGGGGTATTAATTTTCACTCTATTATTATTATTAATAATAATATTATTATTATTATTATTATTATTATTATTATTATTATTATTATTATTATTATTATTATTATTATTATTATTATTATTATTATTATTATTATTATTAACAATAAAAATAGTAATATCAATATACAGCATGTTTACTTCGATTTTTATAGTATGCTTTGTTTTATTAGGAAAACACAAGTACCATCGTTAATTAGTAGGTTAACACAGAATTACGAGGCTTTTAAGATATGAATATATGTGATATTCGTTCTTGGAAGACACGGGAAACGAGCTAAAAACTTGGTAAAAATTTTTTTTTGTTTTTACTTTTATCTTTTTATATTAGAAAAAAAATTTATCAAAAAGTTTTTAAACTTTTTAATATTAAAAATTTCTTAACTTATTAAATTTTACTGTTAAGTTCGAATAGGTTTCTACAATGTTTGTTAAAACTTGAATGTTTTTATTTTAGGTACAATATAAACTTTTTAAAGTAAAATGGTTTCAATATTTTACCCACAATCTTCGTGAAAGATGAAAAATAAGAACATGTGCATCATAGGTGCTTGATTCAAATATTAGGTAAAACTTTGATAAAATCTCCCATCCCCCCCATATAAACATAAGAGATGCCAAGTTTTCATTTAAGGTGATATTCATTTTTATATTACGAATTTTGTATATTGCTTTCGTAAGAAAATTTAATTGAAATTTAAAAATATTAAACAATACCCTAAGGGTAGATTGCATGGATGTAGGATGCGGGGGGGGGGGGGGTCTCCGCCTCGCTCTGACCCCCCTCGCTGTAACCCCACCCCCTAGTTCCCAATTTCCGCCTCATATTCTGTGAGCTTTTAAGAAACGGTCCTGAAATCCAGTAGTGCAAAAATCTAACCTAGTTTTCTAACCCAAAAATATATAAAGTCGAAATTTATATATGGTAATAGTCGGACAGAAGGTTGTCAATTCAGATTTATATAAAAATCTTAGAAAATACTCTAAATAGTACAATGAAGTGTGAAAAAAAGAAAAATTAGTGAAGTCTACCAGAAAAAAGTTACCAACCGTTTTTGAGCCATGCCCCACCTAGACATTTCTAAAATTCTGATGCCCCTGTGATATTTAATTTTTGTTATTCAAAATTTTATTGGTATCCACCTGAAGGAAGCTTAAAAGACCATTAACATGGTCTCTAAACAAGCTTCTAAAGAAAATACATCCATAACAGAAAAAAGAAAAAAACAAAGGACTTAAATAAATAAAGAACCTTAGGCACTTCATCCCCGTTTTCATTTATTTTTACCAAATGAACTGATTGAAACAATTTTATTGCCTTAATCTTCAATTACTATGCATCTTGTGAAGCTCAATAATTACAAACTGAAGGACAAATTTTATAATAATAATAAATTAATAATAAAAAATCCGAAATTCAAAAATATATATTTGATTATATATTAAATATATATATATATATATATATATATATATATATATATATTATATATATATATATATATAATATAATATATATAATAATATATATATATATATATATATATATATATATACTTATATATATATATATAATATATAATATATACTTAATATATATATATATATATATATAGGTGAAGTTACCATAAAGGAAGGAAAGAACTAATAGACTTTTAGAAAGTTGTATTTGGAATAAAAGTTTAAACTTTTTATATGTAGAACATGAAAGCAGTGTATTTAAAAAAATAATAATAATATTTTTTAATTAATACTTCCAGAGACGCATGCTTTGTCGTGGTACTTTTTAGATCGTGCAACATTTTTAATGGTTTGCGAGTTTATATTTAATTTTTTTTTTAAACTAATGGGAACACCCCAAGGGTATACCGCACGATGGCAGGAGTCGGGTCTCTCGGCCTCGCGGGAACACAGGTAGGACTATTTCCCCCCCTTCGGGGAAGATCTCCGGAACCCCCGCTCTTGGTATTGGTGTCGCGGGGGTTCCTCCGCCCCTCCCCTACGGGTATTCGAAAACGTCCCCCCCTCTGTTCCCCGTCGGCTCGAGCCCCCTACTTGGCCGTGTTAAAATACTGATATATAAAGTATTTTACCACGCCAGTAGGGGGGGGGGCTTTTTTCCCGGAAAAAAAAAAAAAAAAAAAAAGGGCCCCCGGGGGGGGGGCCCCCGGGGGGGGGGGGGGAGCCAGAGCGCAACGGTGGGGACGTTTTCCATTACCCCGTAGGGGAGGGCGGAGGAACCCCGCGGCACCCAAATACCAAAGAGCGGGTGCGGAGACCCCTCCCCGGAGGGGGGAAATAGTCCTACCCGTAGTCGGTTCCCCGGAAGGCCGAGAGGACCCGACTCCTGCCAGTCCGGCGGTATACCCTTGGGGTTCCCATTAGTTTTAAAAAAAATAAAAAAATAAATATAACTCGCCAAACCAATTAAAAAATTTTGCACGATCTAAAAAGTACCACGGGACAAGCATGCGTCTCTGGAAGTTAATTATAGATATTATAATATATATATCTATATATATAATATATAGAATACAATATATATATATATATATAATATATATTATATATATATATAATATATAATATATATATATATATATATCATATATATATATATATATATTAAAATTACAATTGCTTTTCATGTTCTACACATATATAGTAAACTTTTCTTCTAAATAAACTTTTCTCTAAAGTCTAAGTTTTCCTTCTCTTTATGGTAAAACCTTCATATATATATATAATATATAATATATATATATATATATATACTATATATATAATAATATATATATAATATATATATATATATATATATTATAATATATATTATTAATATATATATATATATAGTATATATATATAAATATATATAAATTAAATATATAGTATATATTATATATATATATATATATAATTTATATATATTATATATATATAATTAAATATATATATTATATATATATATATCTATTATATATTATATATATATATATAATATATATATACTATATAAGGGAAATATGATTTGAGTTCAGGGCAACAAAACTTATTCAATTTTTTTATATATGGGTATCAATAATTAATTTGGGGGTAGCAAAAAGTGGTTATATAAACCGCCGGGTACGAAGGGGGCTTCACCCCCCTCTACTTATCCCCCCGTCCCCCTATTCGGGGGTGCCCCTCTCACTTCGCTCGAGTGGCCGGGTTGGAAAAAATTAATTAATGATACCCCATATATAAAAAAAATTGAATAAGTTCTGTTCTCGGATTTCAAAAATATTTTCCTAAAAATATATATATATATACATACCTCTCGTAGATTACTGCACGGTGATTACTGTTATAATTAATTTTAGTTTTACTACTTATATTCAATTTTTCATCTTTCAAAACGTTTATAGAATGTCTTCTCTTTGCACCACAGAATATAAATTAAAAAGAATAGTTTTTATAGGAATTTTAGTACCTTCAGCCATGTTCCTTCAAACTTAGAAAATTAAAATAATTTTATTTCATATAAAATTGCAAAATAATATATTTAATAGAAAAAAACACTATTGTACAATTTTCGAGCTCCTCCAAATATACTTCGTTCGAATCGATTCATTTGGTAAAAATAAATAAAACTGGGGATCAAATACACAAGGACCTAAGTGGACCTAAGTAAAGTTTTCAAACATATAATAGAGAACTGAAATGCAGGAATATAAAATAATTGAATGAAAGCTTATTCTGTCATACTTTGATCATTTTAATTATTAACATAATAATAATGAAAAAATAAAATTTGAGCTCGCATCAAAATGTCTGTTAGTGAGATCCTTGTGCGGCATGCCTGCTACGCTTTAATATTAAGCGCTGATCGGCAGATAAAACGAGTGTGGGGAGATGGGAATTACAACATGTACAAAGCTACAAATATTTTTATGTATGCATACTGTATATGCACCATATGTATTAACACGCACGCACTCTCACACAAACCCACTAGAAAAAAAATTAACTGTTAATAAACTCCTTACTCGAAATTGCGTACCTTCGTTTGTTGGTATTTGATAGTAAAGGCTGCACGTTCAACGCATGCCTTCACGCCTAGTGGGCCCACGCCCCACGTTGAGAGTCACTGGCTAGAGTAAGGAAGAAACTCAAATTAACTGGTCATATTAGGCGTAAAGAAACTAATGTAAAGACCACGAACGTAAATTTTGAAATGTAAAAAATGCAACACCTTCACAAAAATTTTCTTTCCAAATTTGAGAATTACAATAAAATTTGTCTCTATAAATTGAAATTATCATTTATAGCGTGATTATTAGTATATTGAATATCTCAATAATCCGAACACTGTCAAGTCGGGGGACAGGCAGATAAATGTTCATGGTGCCATGCATTTACGTCTTCAATTGAAACGGGAATTGATTCGATTCTAATGATATTAGATGGTCGGAAAATTATCACGATATTTTACTGAGAAGAAACTGCGTTAAGTCCGATTATTATCGATTCTTTTGAGTTGACTGATTCGAAATTTCACTTGGGTGTAATCGAGTTCAAAGAATACAGCACTGTAGCAACATACTCGTTTAAAAAAAATATTCAAATATAATAAAATTATTATTATGAAATAATAATGAAATAATAATAGTAAAAATATAATAATAATAATAATAATAATAATAATAATAATAATAATAATAATAATAATAATAATAATAATAATAATAATAATAATGAATAATAATAATAATAAATAATAATAAATATAATAATGAAAATAAATAATAATAATAACAATAATAAGTAATAATAATAAAGTAAAAATAATAATAATAATTAATAATAAATAATAATAATAATAATAATAATAATAATAAAATAAATATAATAATAAAATTAATAATAATAATAATAATAAAAAAACTTTTTTTGCACTTTCCAAAACGTAAATACAAACAATATATATAATTCAAATTGTATTTATTACTCTACGTCCTAGGTTTTTCTTTTTTCTGTTTTCAATTACGATATTATCTATTGAGATAAAAAATAAAAGTTATCATTTTTTATTAATAAACTCATTGTAATTGTAGTAAAATATGTAGTATAATTATTAATTAGTGGTACACTTAGGTGTTAATATCTTATAAATCGTGCAACGTAAATCAATAATTAAAAAAAAAAAGGGTGAATTGAAGATGAACCCTGCAATTTTTTCGGCGAAGGGGGGGGGGGGGGGGGCTGTATCCCCCTCAGCCACCCCCCCCCCCCCCAGGCATACGCGACTAATAGTGATTGTTGTGTGAATTTGTGAGCAATAGAAACTAACTTGTTTTTTAGACCACTCCATGACACCACCTATAGCAGGTTTGAGTGAATTCCTTTATATATATATTTAATATATATATATATATCATATATATATATATATATTATATATATATATATAAAATATATAATATATATATATAATATTATATATATATAATATATATATATATATATATAATATATATATATAGTATATATATATATATATATAATATATAAATATATAGAAAGAAATATTTTCATCTTTTTCAAATAATACTATCCCAGCTTACGCCCCCCCCCAAAAAAAAAAAAAAAAAAAAAAAAATTTGCTTTTAAAATTACGCTTTTGCAAAATTATGTTGTCTTATTAATTTAATTTTTTATTTTTGTTTTTATTTTCATAGGACTAAAAAATTAAAAAAAAAATTATTTGAACTTTTAAGAAAAAAGTGGTGACCTGGGAATTTCATGAACTTACCCAACATGTTTAGAAATATGTTCAAATGAATGAAAAATAGTGTAAAAAATGCCGTAAATGTTAAAGACTGTAAAAAAGATTCAACGAATTGTGGTCTTTATTTATATATATATATATATATATTATAATATAATATATATATATATATATATATATAATAATATTATATAATTATTATATATATATTAAAAATATATATATTATATTATATATAATATATTATAATATAATATATATAATATATATATTATATATATATATATATATATATTCACTGGTTAAAAAATATACTTTACTAAAAAATAATATTATATCTATAATAATATATAAATATATAATATATTATATAAATATATATATAATATATACGTATAGTTAAAAAGTTCGAGATTAGATTATTTATAATTAATAATTATTAAAGAATGGCTTCAAAAGAGTTAATTTCATTGAATATTTTGGGCGTTTTTCAGCTTTTTGACGCCATTCTTTTTTTTTCTTTGTTATACATTAACGAAATATTTTTTTTCACGTTTTTATTCGTATAACATGTTTCCAATACATGTTCGCAAAAATCGCGCAGGTACACTTTTATTGGAAAAAGAAACGATCATCTTTTGTATTTGCTGGATACTCCGGTCCGGAGCAAAAATTTCGCCCAAAAAACGTTAACCTTATCAATTGAATTTCATTTAAAGATTTGTTTTTTATTTTAATTTAAAATTTGCTTTTATAAAGAGGAAACGATAAGCATTTAAAATGATGATAATATTAATAATCAAAATAATAATAATAATAATTAAATAATAATAATAATAAATAATAATAATTAATAATAATAATAAATAATAATAATAATAATAATAATAATATAATAATAAAATATTAATAATAATAATAATAATAAAAATAATAATAAAATAATAATAATAATAAATAATAATAATAATAATAATTAATAATAATAATAATTAATAATAATAATAATAATAAAATAATAATTAATAATAATAATAATAATAATAATACAACAACTACTACTACTACAAATTAGAATCTGCAGTTTAAATTATTTTAAATAAATAAATAAACGCATACTAGCAGAGTTATATTCCATTTTTTATCTTCATCTTTAATAGTATATATTACTATATTATATATTATATATATATATATATATATATTATATATATATTATATATATATATATATATATATTATATATATATATATAACCCAGAAGAAGAAGAAGGCTCACGCCCTGTACTGCAGGAGAATCTACCGGAAGAGAATCCCTAATGGCTTTCTTCGCCCCGCCCCCCCCACACCCGCACCTTGATGCGAGATCACTTCCAGCGACGGTGTTCTCACCGTCCCTTCAGAGAAATCCGCGAGGATCGCTTGGACACACTATCTCAACTATTTTTATCATCTTTTCCTTATACTTTTGGTCTAATTCCTAGGGCTTAGTCCCCGTCGCATGCCTTAGATCTTACAAAAAAAAGCCGGGAAAGAAACACTGACCTGAAAAATCTCCGTCTTAAGCCCAGATCTGCAGCAAAATCGAAAGAAGAAATTCTATTCCGTTATGCAAATTGGCTGACATTGTAATCTCACAAATACTTGCTCACCTTTCACAACGCTTTCTCCCACCAAACCACGATAATATTCCAAATATGCAACCCATTCACAATAAGCCTACTGTCCAAACATAAACAAGCAAAAATCATTAATACATATTACAAAATAACATCAAACGGATTACTGTAATAAAAAACAAAGGAATGGTGAAATTCTTTCTAGAAAAACACCAGCACCACATAAGCACTAACTCAAGAAGCGCCACCTTCCTGAAAAACCACCATAACCCCAAATCTTTATGATATAACTCCCATTTACACACCAACAAAACCCCAAAAATCATACATTATTAACCCTCATACATAAGTCAACTCACAACAACATTACTAAACGCAGCACCAACAAAATATCATCTTTCAAAATAATAACAACAAAAAGTCACAAAGCATAATAAACTTTACATCCCATATCACACCTCACCACACTGCCCCAGAAATTACACACCAAATCTCACCCACATCACAAACCTCCCAAACCTCATAATAGGAGGTGATTCAACGCAAACATCACCCAACATGGTAAAAGACCTAAAGTGAAGATCTAGAGAAATTCAGTAATAGATATCTAGCATCATCTAAACATCATCAACAAGAACCTTTCACACTAGAATCCTCCACAACAAACCAATTCCAAATTAACATCCCCAGAACCTAACATTATCTTTCCAAATCTCCATACAAACTCAATGCGTCAACACAAAACCGACCTCAACTTTATCACTTCCATAATCATAAAATACCACGATTTACCAACAAAAAACCAGAACCCAGCACTTATAGGAAAAACTTTCACACATGGACAAAAGCAAATTGACGAAAAGCAAATTGAACATAATTTACAGAAGCATAGAAAATTCATAATTAATCTCGAATACACAATACACTTAACACAGCTATCCAAAACTTCACTTTAGCAATTCAAAAAGATATATAATAATTATATATATAATTTATATATATATATATATATATATAAATATATATCTCTCTCT
>JABUQX010122843.1:0-20176 GCA_015478945.1 Trachelipus rathkii | reverse complement strand
GACTAATCTTTCTTCCTCATAAGTCCCATGGTTTCGATGCGCTCGCGCTTTGTTCTCTGGCCATTCAGGCAAGAGACAGTGCGCTGCATATCGTGAGTGGAAAAATTCTCGTTCTTCCTATTACTCTCGACTAATTTTTCACTCAGCTAGACAATTCGTTGCAAGGGATACATACTTCGACCGAGGCAAAGCGGGCTTTCATCAAAACGAAAGTGCGCTAACCTCCTTGGATCTCCTTCTAATAAAAATTGCTGGCCCCTTGCCAAAAACATCTCTAACAATTCTGTTAATCATGCTTTTGCCTCCTCTTATTCGAATCATGCCGAATGGTTCTGTTGCCCTAACCTCTCACACCTGAAAAGGCCCAATCATCTGTCGGCGCTTCCTATTTCCTCTAACTTAACCTTTGACGATATCTGCATCTCCTCCTCCTTCTTCTCTCTCCTCTCAGGGATTGTCCTATTTGTCTTGTAGCTGTGAAATTACATTTGATCGGTACGATGGGCTCCTGACATCTTGTTGATGAACGTTAGGAAGGCGGGGTGGCCCGTGGATGGCATTCCTCCCCGAGTTTTGAGTAAATGTGATGCGTTGTACGATGCTTTGACCCTAGCCCCTTCGTTTCAACTATATTCTCCTATTATGTCTCAATTACTAGCACTTGTCCTCAGTGTTGGAAGCACGCACTTATCCAACCTATTACAAAATCGGAAATCGCTCTGATCCTTTTCATCATTTCCGGTATAAAAGATAAGGGCTTTAAATATGCTATTCTAATGTCTTTGAATACACTTCTTAACTCTCACTTCTTAGGCAATCTGGAATCTCATTCCTTCTTCTTTTCCCGGTAATCATCCAGATACGGGGCTTCGGGCGTCAGGGTTGCACTGCGACTATACTTTACCTTATTTAAACCGAATTTATGGTTTCTCTCTCTCGCTCTTAGGAACTAACGGGAGAGACTTTGCATGTAGTGAGGTAGCGCTTGACATATCCCAAGCATTTGACCTGGTATGGCACGGCGTCACTGCTCTCAAAACTTCCCATTCCTTTGGGTTTCCTCCTTTCTCCTTTGCTTACTTATTCTAGCTTTCCTTTCATGTCTCGCCTCCATATCGGATGTGGTTTGATGGAGCTGACGGCTTATTTCTTTTTCTGTCAATAGTGGTTGTTCTCAGGGTTCTGTCTTAATGTTTAAATTATTTATTCTTAAGTCATATTTACTAATTATTATGATCTCTATACCTGCTACATCTATAACTCTATTCCACTCTTATAATGCCATGTAATTGACTCGACCCTTTCATTAATCTTACAAACTTTCAATTTAAATTTGTGGCTCACCTATACATTTTATTACTTCGTTAGAATTTTACCTCTCTCTTAATCTTTTCCATGATTCTATTCTACGCTGGATCTGGATATTGAATTTTCCTGTTGTGAGGTCATTCTCAACCTTGTGAATCAATATTCTAATTAAAAACTCAAACTTCTACGAAATATCCCTCTAATAAACACCTTCTGAATCTATTCCTATATCTCTCTCAGACTTTTCTCTAACGTCTACTCCTGATTGAGACTAAAATTATAAAACACACTCTTAAGGCTGCTTAATCATGTTAAAACATAAAATTTTTCTTGGAACCTCACATCACAATGTTTGCATAGAGTCTAAGGCCTTCTAAAGAAAACAATGGGAGTTCGTGGTTTAGAACTGCGGAGACTTGCTTTTCCTCTTCTCAGGTTATCTCAGCTATCATAAGGTACTTCATCACGCCCTTGTATGGATAAAGTAACTTTACTCCAAATGTATCTTTTGGTGGCTATCTGGTATCAACGAGCTTAATTGGACCGGGGTGATAGGTCGAGTTCCATAAAAGCCCAAAATGAGATATACTTATATAAACTGTCCTGTTAAATACTATATATAGCCTAAGATATCATTTGACTCACTCTATGTTTTGCTATAATGAAGGCACATGTTTTGGTACGTTATAATCTCTTTTCTATAGCGATAAAATACCACAGCTAGGCAGTACTGACTCGAGCGGAACTTACCACCCGTGATACCCACCAAACTTTACCTTACAGCACCTAACGTAGACAAGGGGTGATGGCTGGTCATTTGACCCACGGTGATGAATTTAGGTTGTGAAACTTTTGGTAACTCCAGCCGGCTAGTTTCGCTGCGATGCTTCCTTCTTTAATGCCAACCTCTGTTCTGTGATGGAATCATCTGCCATCTTCTGTGGTTCATCCCCTGTATACATGATTGTGATTTGAAATGCTTCCTGTAGCTACAACATATTATAAAAGTACCTTTCGATCTGTTTACTAATCTGAAACGTTAAATTTGCGCTTAGCGGTCAGAGTGAACTACTTGGTGCCTTCGGGCGGAATCACCCCCTCCCCTAATAAGTTGACTCTTGCTGCACCGTGAAGATATAGGTTATTAAGGGACAGGGGCTGAGTGCTGACAACTAATAAAATAAAAAAAAAGAATGTTTTATTAACTACTTTCCTATTTGTTTAATTTCTTGGAGGCAAATTTTGCAACGAAAAAGCACACTCACACGTAGTGTGTGATAAATCTTATCGAAAGATTTTTATATTATAGTGTTATCATTGTGAGAAATAATAATAATATAATATAATAATAAATTATGTGCAAATTTATGTAGTTAATATAATTGTTATTAGTAAATATAATAACAATATATTATATTATAGAGCGTTTACAATCATGTATTTTATCACAGTGAGAATCAAATATAAATATAGTAATATTAATTTTAATAAGCAATATTATTCGTTCTAGGCAGGATTTCATTTAGTTGAGTAATATATATATATTAATATATAGGGATAAATATATATATTAATTATTATTGATATATTAGAGGTAATAGGATATATATGCAGATTTATCTAAAGATATATTATATTTAGAGATGAGATGAAGGAATAGTTAATTAGAGTAACAATTATTAAATATGATGATACTTCAGACACTCATATATTATGTCCTTTCTTCTGTGATAAAACCGATAACGAAGATAGTTTAATTTTTAACAAAAGAGAGTAAAGACACTGAATAGACGGATTGTGCATCTTACTTGAAGATCTGAGCTAATCTGAGACTCCTCCCCTCCCTCTACGGTGTATAATGACGCTATACCTATATACATATATATATTATATATTTTTAAAAAAAAATTTAGTTAACATAACGGATCATGTCTACTATGTAAAAATTTTGTAGATTTAACTTATAGAAATAAAAAATAAAATAAAACACATATAGTGTGTTAAATCAACTCTCGAAAGATAGAACAGAATCAGCCGAAACAAAATTAAAAAGACAATATAAATCTTTGTGTGATCAAACTAGAAATCATAATTGTTCTCAACGTGGCAATTCATAGTGTTAAATTCTCTGAAGGAACTATGAAAGATTGTTTTTTCCCCCAATACTCATAATTTTTAATTTTTATTCCACTACGTCTCTTTATAGTGCCATCAGCAAAAACATACTAATAAATCATTTTACATGCTCCCAGTCAAGTAGAAAATAAAAGATAACCAATAACATAAACTCAATTATAACTTTTACGTGTAACCTCAAATAAGACCTAAAATTTCAAATTATTCACTTCATCCACATATCCAAATATTTGTCATATATATTTTTTCACTATATATCACATATAAATATTTTCAGAAATATTTCCTACTTATGATATTATTATTTCTTCTATATTTTTATCAATAAGAAAAAAAAATATCAATTTAAAAATAAAGAATAAGTAAAAAGAAATAAATTTCATGGTAATAAAATTCAAGACCAAAACTCTCTAGGAAGATATCTTGCCCCCACAGGACACAGGCTAATGCGCGCCATATAATGAAAAAAATGCAAAGTTATTGTGTTTACCCGGCCAATTGTATTCCAATATATGATTAGCATTCTTAATCAGATGTGAAGATACACACAGGTGACGTGACTATTAGTGAGCGCGTGTGTATTGCATCGATTCATATTCACTCTCTCTTATGATTATGTGATGCTTTTGTCTTGTGTAAATGATTATTCTCTTTTCGTAACATATTCAGCGATTTTACCAGGTCGTTTAACAAAGTGATGGGCGGACTTTTTGTTATGAGCTGTGAGGGGGGTGGCCGGGAGGCGTGAGCCTTGATCGGTGTTACATCATAAATACAGGTTGCCACGAAGAGCGCAAATTTTACTAAATTGTAGGAGCAATTGGGAAATCAGAGCGACGGCGAAGTGACACGGGTGAAAACAGTAAAACCTCTTTTGAGATATATATTCTTCATAGAAAAGTTTAAATTGAAAACTGCATTATAAAAATTTTAGAAACAAAGGTATGAAATATTGATAAACTTATTGTAGTCATTGTGTCTATTTATTATGATGTGTGTAAATATAAGTAAATTATTTATCCGTTATATTAAATATTGCTATGACAATTGATTAGATATGGACATAGATTTATTAGCTCTTAATAAATATCATGAATTCTATTCAAAATATGATTAAATACTCAATTAATGATTGGAGATAATATATAATTATTTATATCTTATATTGATCAGTGTATTAAAATATTTCTTTGAACTTTGATTTGTACTTAATTAATACTTAATATTATATTATTATATATTGTGCAATTGTAATTATTATATTTTCAGTATATGTAGGAACGACATTGTGTGTAATTAGTCTATGATTAAATAAAATTTTAGTTATATAATAACATTAGTTATTTAACTTATATATATTGTCCTATTTATATTAATTATATTTAATTTGCTGTTTACATAATCCAACAGTAAGTGTCATGTATCTCGCATTAGATGAGATTATTATGGACTCGATTATCTATATGCTTTATCCTATTTATATTTCAATTATATACGAATATATATAATTATTATTAATTCATTTTTCTTCTTTAATTCAATGCAAGTGATATAACTCTTAGTCAGCATAGTTAAGTTATTTATTAATTCTAATTTCAGAACATCATATCTAATTAAATCAATTACTGTATTATTTTTGGAAAGATTTGGTAATAGTTACATCTAATATTTCTATTAATCTTTTTAATGTATATTATTATTATTATTTACATTTATATTATTAGTATTATAGCCAATTTATCATTAATTATTGTATTTTGTATAATATATTCTTACAAATATATAAGAATATTTGAGGTAATTCCAAATAAATTATTATTTTTCTGCTAACTTTTTTAATAAATCTTTGTTATTTTTTTCAGATGAAGCTCAATGATACCGAAGTTAATGACTTAATTGCCTCAAACAGCGCTTCCTTAAGATCTACTCGAAATCAGCGTAAAATCTGAATTGATGAACTGGTGACTTAAGTGTGTACATCATCCTTTATTATTTTCATAGACTCCAATTGATCTTAACTAATTTACATTATGTTGAGCGATTTTTATTTATTATTATTATATGTATTAATGTATTTTAATTAAATGTATTCTTTAGTAGTTGTATTAATTATTACTTCCCTGCTCTTTATTTCATACAAAAATAAAGTACCTCCATTCGACTGTTCAAATTTTTAAACTATAATATGTTATGAGATCTCTATACAATTTATTTTAGTTTTCTTAAAATGTTATGATAAATATACTAACACTATGAAATACTAGTATGGATACGACCATTAAGCTTATACTATTTGGTTTTCCGTGATAGCACTTTGGTTTGTTACTACCATCGTACCCTTATCCAGTGCATTTTTAATGGTAATAAGAAGACGGTAAGGAGTTGGATATAAAATTATAAGCACCTTTTTTTACTGCATATAAATACCTATTATATAATATATATATATATAATTGTAAGAGTATTAATATTATAATAATAAATAATTAATAATATATATATATAATAATTATATTAAATAAAAAATATAATAGGTAATATTATATTTATATAATGTTATTGTAAGATGAAGAAAATATATCCCCCTATTTTGATACAACTTAATATCATGGGAAAGCAAATTAATTGACCCAAGTATATATTAAAAAATTAATATTTATTTATTTATTATCTATGTATCTCATATAATTATGTTCTAAAATAATAGGTATATATATATTCAGTTGGTAATGTATATATAACTATATTATATATATATATATATTATATAATCATTATACTATTAATATATATATATATATATATTATATATATGTATAAAAATTTTTATCTTGTATTACTAACAAATTATTATATTTAAGCTCATCTACTTTACAATGAGAAAGAAATTTATTAAACATTAAATAATAAATTAAATCTTATTACATATTCAATTATAATAATTCCCGTAATTATTTCGACAAGCTCTACTATGACTATCTATCTATTATATGATAGGAAAGATATTAATTATATTGAGGATAACGTTTACTATTTAGTGATACATTATACAGATACTGAAGTATTCGTATAAGACTATCTAAAATAAAGGCGTAATAATGCTACTATGAGTATTGCTGATTTAATTACAATTCGCCCTTTTAAGGTCTGTCACTCCGAAATTTATTTCTAGAGTAGTATAATCTAAAGAAACCAATGTTAATGAGTGAAGAATACTGGTAAGGCCTGCAAATGTCAATAGATATATTGTACTAAAATGATGATTTAGTTTATATATATTACGTAAACTCTGACATATGACTATTATTTAATAATAATAATTGCAAATAATAATAATAGTTGCAAAATAATAAAATGCAATAAAAAAAAAAAAAAAAAGTATATACAATTCTTAAAGTCTAAATCAAGTTATTTGCCTTTCAGTTCATTGCAAAGCTTTCCAGTATTCAAATAAAATAGTTGGTCGTACGGAGCGTGTCCCATTCCACAGAATATGGCACACTGCCTTGGAAACGATGAAATTCACATATTAACTGCACCTCCTGATTTTCTTGCTGGACCATTCGAAAACTTTATTAGCTACTGGAGAGGATATAAAGTGGCAGGATATCAAGATTTTCGCAAATCCCCAGAGTACCCAGATTGTCGTTAAACCAATCTCTTTCCGTAATTAGCACAAATTGAAGTGGAGTCCACTATGCAAATGGAGGTTGATATGATTACAAACTGACTTCGATATTAAAGCCCTCACATAAAATACATGCATTTACCAGAACTTTTTGGCTACAAAAAAAGAATTATTTCTTTGAAAGAGTACCCAAAGTTCGGGAACTATCAAAATTTTTTTTATTGTTTCCCAACTTGCATTATATGGGCATAGCGCGGTTTTAGTGTTGTCGCTCGGCTGTTAACTAAGCAGATAAATCGCTTACAAGTCGTTAACAGGAGTGATTTGCGACTTCTTTTAAGCCGCATTGAACCTTATATACTAAATCTTGCGAGTAAACACCAAAGTCAACATCACATTAAATACAAAAGTATAAGTTATAAGATACCTAAGTTATCAAATACAACATTTTATTTGCTTATTATTTTGAAACATGTACCTTTTTATAAATAACTTCGTCTATCTTTTCAACTTAGTTTTAATATAAAAATCTAATTTTAAATTTTGTTACATGAGATTATGTTAATTAAATCTGTTTACATAAGGTAAAGTAAAACAAGACTTCACAAACATAGCTGAACTCATCAGCAAATTGGAATAGCAGGAAGATTACTTGTTCATAAACAAATAAAATATTTTATTGTTATTTTGATATTAGATTTTAAAATTTTATTTCTATTTTATAGTGGTTTATATTGGTATTCAAAGTTTAAGTTTGGTTATGGGCGGTGGGCTGTGGGCGGTAAACTGAGGCCGGTGGGTGATGGGTGGTGGGTGGTGTGCGGTGAAAATAAATTGGGGATTCAAAGGGCGCTCCTCCAAAAAAGGTTGGGAAACACAAGCCTATAACAACATATGTACAACGAAAACTAAAATTATATAAAATTGGCAAAATTTTTTGAATAATATGAAAATTTTCCGAAAAAAAAATTGCAACTTAAAACTCACAGGAACAAATTATTCGGAATTTCGGTACATTAATAAATTATTTTTTTTTTTCGACGAAATTGTTCAGATGAGAAAACGAAAAGTAGGAAGATGTTTTTCATTTTTATTTGCAATTTTTATTTCGCGTTTCTCGGAGGGAATTGCATATATTTATTTTGTTTATCTCAGATATTTTTTTTTCCTTTGTTGTTGTTTGGGGGAAGGGAGGAGTAATGCTTTAATAATAATAATAATAATAATAATAATAATAATAATAATAATAAAATTAATAATTAATAATAATCAATAATATAAAAATAATTTATAATAATAATAATAATAATAATAATAATAATAATAATAATAATAATAATAATAATAATAATAATAATAATAATAATAATAATAATAATAATAATAATAAAATTTTATTATTATTATTATTATTATTATTATTATTATTATTATTATTATTATTATTATTATTATTATTATTATTATAATATTATATTATTATTATTATTATTATTATTATTATTATTATTATTATTATTATTATTATTATTATTATTATTATTATTATTATTATTATTATTATTATTATTATTATTATATTTTGTTTATATTTTTGTTATGTATCAAAAGAAACCTGAGCAATTTGTTGTTTTTCTTGTTGTTTGTTTTGTTTGTTGTTGTTGTTGTTTTGTTGTTGATTTTTGGTTGTTATGTTGGTAGTCTGTTCCCTTTATCGTGTGTGGGGTTTTTTGACTACAATATTCATTTTAATCCTATATATAAAGTTTGTTTTATGTCGATAAATATTATTTATATATATATATATATATATATAATATATTTATATATAAATAAAAAAAAAAAAATAAAAAAAAAAATAAAATAAAAATAAAAAAAAAAAAAATTTAATATAATAATAAAATTATAATAAATAATATAATAATAATAAATAATGCTCAAAAATAATTACAGAAATATAATATAAATATAATATATATAATAAATAATTATTTTCTATATATAAAATGTGAAAAATAAATTAAAAAATAATGTATACTTTTGAATTTTTTAATTTTATATATTTCTATATTTAGAATATTTAATATGTGATTTATAATAGATATCTAAAATATCCCGTTAATATATAATATATAAAATATAATTATAATATATATAAGTATTATATAATATATTATATATAGTTATATACTATTATTTTTAGATTATAAAGAAGATTACAGTATATATATTAGTATAAAGTTATTATAGTACCTATATATAAGTATTATTAATATAAGATAATTATATCATAGTTATATAAGTTAATAGCTAGTAAGTTAAGTTATAAAGTTATATATAGGCTTTATATATATATAAGTAGTATATTATTATATGATATAGTCTAATATATATAATAAATTATTATATATAATATATATATATATAATATAATAGTTAAAATAAGTAAAATTACTATAGATTAAGTTATATATATATAATATAGGCTAGGGTGAAGGAGTGAAAGTAATATACTTTATAATAAGTAGTAGTATAATTAATATTATACATAATAAAAGATTATAAAGTAGTAGTAGTAGTATATAATAAATTATGCAGCAATCATGATAAATTAATCCATACCATATATTATATTAATTATAATTATATTATTATATACTATTAATATATATATATATTATAATTAATATTAGAAATAATATATAGATAATATATATATATATATATATATATAATATCTTTAATATATATATAATTATTAATATACTATATTAAATATATATATATATATATATATAATATAATTAATTTATATAATATATATATAACTATATTAAATATAATTATAATATAATAGTATATATTATATATAATATTATATGATATATATTATATAATATACCTATAAATAATAATATATATATATATATTAATATATAAAATATAATATTATATTAATTATATTAATAATATATTATAATAATTATTATATATAATATAATATATATAATAATATTATATTAATTAGAAATATAATAACTATATTAATTATATATACTATATATAATATATAGATAATACATAATATATATATATATATATAAATTAAATATATATATATATATATATATAAATAATAATATATAATATATATTATATTATTATAGAATATGAAATAGTGTGAAGAATAATTACTCAATACCTCAATTATTTAATCTTATGTCTATAACCACTTCCAAAATACTCTCACTGTGGCGTGCTAATAATAATAATTATTTTTAAAAAATGCTGTTTATATATTATTGATTTACTATCCTCATATATTAAATGCTATTAAAGGCCGAAGATATTATTAAATATATGAAAATAAAAGTAGTTTATTATTATTCTGAGTGAAGTCCATATATTGATCTTCCATTATTTAGAATTTCTCATGTTTATTCCAGACGATCGATCAATATTATTATTATTATTATTATTATTATTATTATTATATATCTATATTATTATTAGTTATATATTATTATTATTATTATTAGTATTATTACTAATTATATTTTTATTATATTATTATTATAATTTAAAAGGCATAGTTTAGGGTTATACTTTTTAAAAAAAGCCTTAAGAGGTTTGAAAGACCCTATTGTGGCACAAGGTTTCCCGAAAGGCTTTTAAGTAAAACTTCAAAGAAACAAAACTGTCAAAAAAAAAAAAAAGTGAAAGAGAATTTTGAAATTAAAAAGGAGTATAGGCTTATCTTTAACCAAGGCAACGTATATATATCTTTTTTTACCAAAATATCATAAATGTTAATAAAAAAATTAAATCCGAAGTTATATAAATTTGAATGTTATAATTTGTTTTCTATGAAGATGAGGAATAGAATGATTGTTGAGAGAGAGAGAGAGAGAGAAAGCCCGAGTAGTAGAGAGAGAGAGAGGAGAAATATATACAATTATTAAACGATAAGTATAGAGTAGCGAGACACAGAGAGAGGACCAAAACGACTAAACCACTTCCTCAGAGAGAGAGAGAGACGAGATGAGAAACTTGCAAGATGCAGAGATTTTTGAAGAGGAGAGAGAGTTTTTTCATGTATTAAAATGCGAATAAGTTTCAGTTGATGGTGAAAAAAAAAAATAAAAATTAACACCTCAATACTAATACTACTGTTATTATAAATATTATAAACGAGAGGGTGTAAGGTATTAAGTGTCGTAGTATATATATATATAATACTACTTGTTATTATTATATTACCATTATTACTGTTTTATCGTTGTACCATTAATATTACTTCTACTACTACTCACTACTACTACTACACTACTACTACTACTACTACTACTACTACTACTACTACTACTACTACTACTACTACTAAATCTAATAATAATATTATAGCAATGGCAAAATAAAATAAGATGTGGAAAAAAAAAATCTTCCAAGGTAATATCTACAATAACTACCTTTATAATTACTACTAATATTCCTACTCCTTCTACTAAAGTAACAACTTCTATTGTTGCCGCTACTACTACTACTACTACTACTACTACTACTACTTACTACTACATCTTCTACTACTAACTACTATTACTACTACTACTACTACTAATGTCTTAAATAATAATAATAATAATAATGAATATACATAATAATAATAATAATAATAATAATAATAATAATAATAATAATAATAATAATAATAATAATAATAATAATAATAATAATAATAATAATAATAATAAAAATAATTCAGAATAAAATAATAATAATAATAATAGATGAGATGATGGTGATAACAAAATAAATTAATAATTCATAATACTAATAAGATAATATTATTATTAATACTAACTAATAAAATAATAATTAATAATAAATAATAATAATAATAATAATAATAATAATAATAATAATAATAATAATAATAATAATAATAATTCAGAACAAGAAGTTAGTCTATTTGCCAAACCAAGCAAATACAAAATACAAACTTTTTAAAAACTTCAAAAATTCTTGCAAGAAAATCTTTTGCTCGATTAGCGCTCAGAAATTTTTTTTGTTTTTTTGTTTTTGCCATAATCATTTGTTGTCATTGTCTTTATTCGTTATTTTGTGTGTGTGTATGTGTGTGTGTGTGGTGTTGTGTGGTGTGTGTGTGTGTTGATATGTGTGTGTGTGGTGTGTGGTGTGTGTGTGTGTGTGTCGGTGTGTGTAGTGTGCTTTGTGTGTTTGTGTGTTTTTGTGAGTTTGTTTTATGGGTGTTTTTGTGCCTTTTTTTTTGTCGTCATTCTCTTAATTTTTTGTTTTGCCTTGTTTTGTTTTTGTATTTTTGTATTGTAATACTATCTATCTTCTTTACTTTGTAAAATAATTATAGGTTTTAATCGATTATTGTTGAGACTTATTTCAGGTTTTGTGAAGATTTATTCCATTATTATATAAACGAAAGTTTGTTAATTTTTTTTATTTTCTATAAACATAATTTCTCAAAATGAAGTGAAGCAAGTAGGATTAGTTTTAGAATTTAACACTAAATTTGAATTCATTAGAAGGGAAAAAAATAAATTACAAATGAAATAATTATAATTTTACATAAAATAATATATGACAAAAGATGTTTATTAATATAATTTAGAAAAAAAATATAATATATTAAATTATAATTGATTATATTTATTAATTATATATTTAGCTATATATACATTGTATAAAATATATATGTATATATATAATATAAATGATATATATTATATAGTCATATATATAATAAATATATAATATTAATAAAAACTATATATTATTTTATAATTATACTAATTTAGTTTAAACTCCCCACCCCCCATATATGTTTAAAATCTATAGGATTTCCTTTGCAATTATTTGATATTTATAAAATTACTAAAAAGCTAAATGAATAAATAAATGATTCTATATATTTCATTAAATAAATATAATCCTCATTTTATTATTATATATTTATATATATTTATAATATTATTGACTTATATGATTGCAATTACTCAGTTGAAACATTTAAAATTATGTTCAGTTATAAATAATAATAATGAGAATACTGAATATATATAGTATTGAAAATATATGTGAACCTCAGCATCGCTAGATCTGCAATAAATGCATCCTATTTATACATTGATAAAGGATCCGCATCCTGTCTTCCATGAATCCCAATCCTACACAATTTCCTTAGAAGAAAACCATGATCACAGTATTGATTTGCACATTTTTTTATTCTTACAACAGAATAGACCAAGAACAGATCATTAGCATATATGAAAACAATTAAACCAACCGTCTCGGATATGCTCATTACGACCACTACTGACCAGGGATCATGGGAAAATTTAGAATATAAATCTTATTTGAGAAACTAAAGAAGATGGATAATGCTTCTTTCTACAGGTATATACTGACTGGTTTACTCCCCGACGCCGCGAAGCACATCTTAAATTCCTTATAGGCACGCCGGCCTTTTCCCCGCCGACATTGAAAAAAACTATAAACATCATAGATAAAGCTAATATTAACTATTTCATCTTGGTCACTCAACTGGAAACCAGACTAGTTTAAAAACTAGACTGTCCCAAATGCTCCAAGGTCAAAATTCTGCATAGTGTAGCTTTTCACTTGTATATCCTCTGACAGCCAACCAATTTTGAAAACAAAAAACCATTCAGGAAACTTAGACAAAACATTGACGAGTTGCATGTTGAAGTATAATTTCCCAACTTTTATATAGTATGGTGTAAAAATATTAGTTCTATTTTGACTATTAGTAAATGATATACCAGCGAGCGTCCTCGATAATTGAAAAGTGTTCTTAATTTAAAATATTAAACAACATTCATAAATGTGTTATCAGGTTTGCTTCCTATTCTACGGTGCACTGATTTGTCGCCATCCTTTAGCGCGTGATCAAATGGTTATAGATGATTTTGGGCAAAAGGCTAACATTGCTGTTGGAAGACAACCGTAGCGTATATAGTACAATTTGAGATAAAGATGCTATAATGATTTGTGATGGGTACTAAAAGGGGCCTGATTGTATTAAAGAGTAGAGTTGTCTCAGCATAAAGGTTTTAAATAGTCTAGTTGTGAGACATGGGAGTTGGGGGTTAGGGGATTCTCAGACCGCTCTGAGCACAGATATTTAAGAACAGAGAAATTTGAAGTATCAGATACAGGTAATCCTGATGCAACACTGAGAGGTTTTTAGTTTTATCGGAGTTTTTAATATGATTTGATTTTGCTGGCACACCGTGTGTAGTATGGGTCCAGATTTAGAGGTGATCAGAGACAACTAGCCTCATCATATTTGTATTGAAGTTTAGGAAAAGCAGGTGATCTTCTGTAGCGTATTGATTTCTGTTGAACACGAGTAAGAAGTTGCTTGAGTACTGGCATCAAGGCTTCTACTAATGCCAGATAGCTAGGAGTATTGTTCTACGCGGGGATGGTGTTTTCTGTGTTTAATCATTCTATGATGTTGTTGTGTTTTTTTTTGTTTTGAGCTGTTGAGGTGGAGTGGGATTTTTTAACTTTTGGGATTTTGTGGAGAGAAATTGGGGTGTGGATTTTCCTGGTGAGGTATGGATCTCCGACGTAATTGGAACAGGAGGAGGAGAAGGGATAGGCTGTATTGGAGGGAGTGTCTGGGGTCTTTTCTGGGTTGTAATTTGGGTATGATTATAGCTTTTTTCCAGTGTGGAGGGATACAATTGAGAATGACCAAGATTTGTTGAAATATTTGTAATGATAAATTCTAGTAATAAAATGAAATAGCAGGGATGCGTTCTTATTTTCTATATTTTCAAATGTTGTTTGGGCTTAGAAGCTCGTGAGTTTTGTTTTTTAAGGTGTTTCTGTCGTGTAGTTCCTTTTGCTATGTACTTGTTTTTTTTTTTTTTTTTTAAGTTTGGGCATATCCCGTTTGTTGAATTTGGGTGAGTGGGTTCTGGACGATTTGGAGTAGTGTCTGTAGCAAGGGACATTGCAGTGCTGTTTGGAGGAAAGGCAGTTATTTTTGTTCCTTTTAATGCTTCAATTTGTGGGTGGGTATTTTGTTGGGAGTTGTGAAAAGCCCGACGTTTTATAACCTGCAGCCATTTCTTTTTTTCAGAGTTTTCCGCTTATAATTGTTACGTTAGGCTGTGTTTTTGAATGTTTCTGTTTATGGATTTATGTAAGTTTGTGATTTGTGTGTTTAAGGAGTAATTTGTGCAGTCAGATATGGAGTATAAATTTTTTGATGTTGAATGATATTCTATTGTTTTATCAGGGTTTGCACGATTTCGAGCTGTGTTACTTAGGGGTTGCTCGGTGTCTCTAACTGGCCTTTGGTATTAGGGTGGAGGCTTTATGTATTTATTTTTGGTGAAATATCTGCTAGCCTCTGTGAGGGAGTCGGCAGTTGTGATTTCTAGTCTGACGGTAGGCTGTGTTTCTAAGTATGGGTGAATAGATATATATATATATATAAATTTATATATATTATATTTTATATATATATATATATACTTATATATATATACTTATATATATATTAATATATATATAATATATCATATATATAGATAGAGGTATATATAACTTTCCTTTTTCACGTTCTTAATCCCCTTTCAGAGATAGCTCTCACGGGGACTAAAGGAAATCAATAACTTTAAAGGCTGGCTATCTCAAGCCTGTTCTCAAGTGTTTGAAGCCAAGTCTTTAATTCTGCCCCCAATTATACTACTATATAATATTTATTATATTACTATATATATATAATATATAGTACATCCCATCTATATCTAACCTAATAGTCAGTCTATTAATATATATAATAACTTTCTTGCAGATGCAGCCAGAGCCACTCGCATGGCCTGGTAGTAGAAATTGAAACATTATGAATCTATTTTCAGAAAGGCAGAAGTATGTTAGCCTTGAGGTAAGTTCCTTGTTTTACCTCTAAATTTGGTTTCACTAATTGTCTTTTTCTATATTAAACTTCATTATATACAGTATTGCTTTTATTAAAATCTCTTCAGACAACATTCTTACAGCCAAACGACAAGTATATCAATCTTCCATATATCAACAAGAGCTCTAAAAACATCTTACCCGACATCCCTATCCTTATCTCCTCATGTGTGGGGAAGAAAGTAATTGCCGCACCACCGCGTATTTCTCGCAGGGTCGTATGTAAGGCGACACTAATGGACAGATGGTAGCTTTTGGTTCGGGGGTGCGCAATACCACTTATCCTTTTCGCCTGAAGTCGTGTAAAAGGCGATAGCGTGGGCACGAAGTGCATGTATGACATCCTATCTACCCAATGCCGTGGGCGAAAAGGGTGGGTGATGATGAGCGATGAATGATGATATATACATAATAATATGATTATTTGTTAAGCTTATTAAAAAAAAACTGAGAATCACAGTAAGCATCTCTAGGGCAAGCTCAAAGAAGGAATTTAGATGGGAATGGTGGTTTTAAATCAGTGGTATAAAAAAGAGACTGGTGTTTATGCTGCACAAATCTCTAATTTAATTTCTCCAGAAGATATAGATAAGTACAGAGGTTGGCACGAAGCAGTCTATTAAATAAAAATACAAAACTATATCAGGTACATAGGGTTTTCTCTTTCGGTTTTGTCTATGAGTTGATTCATCAGCTTTCTTATCTTTCATATGGGGCAGGAGATTATACGAATGCAATCACAATAACGACACTAAAAATAAGTAATAGATTCGCTTACTAGCGAAGAGTAAACAAACAATTTTCAACAAGTATTTCCGGCAGTCTTATCTTCAAGTGATGATTTATGAGTAAACAGTCGAGAGTGAAACAGAGCCGGGAGATAAGACGGCACAATTCTTTCGCGGCCTTTGGTTAACCCTACATATCGAGGAGCAGTCTCACGTAATGAACATATCGTCATTAATGAGTATTCTTCTCTGTCGGGCCTGATTATCAACACAGTAATATAATACTATCTGGATAAACCGGACGCGGCACTGCTTATATGAGTTAGTTTCAGCCAAGCATCCATTTTGTTCTTTGGATCTCTAGGGCAATAATATAAACACCAGAACCTTAACTTAGTACTTAGTAAGGCGCATACCTGCCAAATCACACGTTTTAACACGACAACCAAAAGCTGTTAACCAGACAACTGTCCAACTCTTCTAACCTCTATGGGGACGAGAAGGTTGCAGCAAAACTCCCAAAATCTTAGCCTATGGTGCGGGGCTTACTATGAGAGACTATCCTCGGTCGATAACCATTCGAACACAAGGAAATGGGGAGGTGAGCAGAACGAATAGACGAGACCTCCTGAGACAAATAAAAAATATTTGTTGGTTCAAAAAATAATTAACTGTTGGCTCATAGGACCTCTAATTAATGTGATTCAGAACAAAGAGCCGTAAACACAGAAATCTACAACCAAGCAAACAAAAATTTCCTCAATAAATTCAGCAATGCAAACAAGAAATTTAAGATATCAGTCAGTGGCATTTGAGAGAAGACTGAAAAATTTCTCAAAATATCATTTTTTTTATCTTTATGAAAAGATACGAGAAAAAGAAAGAAAATATCAACAAAAAAAGCATTTTCAAACTAAGTAATAACTAAGTAATAACTAAGTAGCCAGTTTGAAAGTCCATAAGTCGAAATATATTCTTTGTATATTATTCTTCCGTGTCTTTCCATCTATATGAGAGGAACATATCGAAAACAGTAATTACAGTAGGTGCGAGAGCTGATTGTCACTGTAAAAAGTCATTTGTTAAATATTAATCCTGCTCGAGATAACCTTTATAAAATAAACACGTTAAAGATTTATACCCACAAGAGTAACAGAGCATATCGAAAGTAATAGACAAATGTATACTTATATTACAATTTACAGGTAAATTCCTTTTAGGAAATCATTAAGATTCATTGAACAGATTCCAAGATTCATTCATTTTCAGATAGTGTGATTTCAAAAGGGTCGCTCGATTATGAATTCATGTTAGAAAAGATAGTCTGACGTTTGTTGGCACACACACCGAGCAGCAATTTTTTTGGACTTCCTCGTCACGCTGCGCATTTTGAAAGACTGAGTCCTGAATTTGCAATTCATGCTGAACACACAGAATTTGAGAGATCAAGCACCCACCGCCTGCCCTCGACACACCACTCTCCAGAAATAAGTGATGACATATGCAAAAACTGGCTTACAAACAATGGTGTTAGAAAATTCAGGATGCTAAGAATCTTTCTGCAACTACTAACGGAGGTCGGGTGTTTTTGCGGATGACTCCAAACATTAACCACTCCACAATAAATCGTACAACCCTTCAAGCACCCGCACTCCTAATGACAAGTTGAATAGCTTAGGAATCAGACGCACCGGATAGCCTATAATCTGACCCAGGTTTGAAGTGATTGACCAAACTGCACACAACTATTCGTAAGTAAAGTTAAATATAAGGAAGAGCACCGCCAATCCACCTCTTCTCGCTTTAGAGTTGCCTGGCCACTTAAAGACACTACGCCTACTATATTTGGATTCCTAGAATTGTCCCCGTGCGCGAGTTCACAAAAAGACTTTATACAATATACTCTTCATTAATAGTTATCTATCATATGATCCAAACAAAAACACGAGAGTCTTCAGCTCCCTCCGTTACGCGTCGAGGCACACGTCAAAGCTTACCAGAAGCCTGTGTGTCACAGCAAGTTTTCAGAGAGATTTGGCGGATCTCAGTTATTTGAACGTTTATCACCCAGTACCACTTTGGCCACGTTTCCACCCCGGCAGGTATGCAACAGGCTCGCGCTTCAGCAGATGCACGCGAGTCCTTTTCAACCGCTCAGTTACACTTGAAACCAGGCTTTCGAGTTTCTTAAGGTGAACACACTAGTAATTCCGCCCGCCCCCGACATCCACTACCCCCCGTGATCGAGCAGCAAACGGCCCCACCAAGGCTGATAAGTGCAGCCTTGGCCTATTACAATTTTTAAACACGTCAGTCCGTTCCGAATCAAGAACATTGACGAGACAGAACTCACCTCTGGTCCGGTAACTCTCTGATTTGACTAGCAAGTCTGGCGTAAGAAGTTCGCTTCAGCGCATATTGCAACCGAGCCAAAACGTTTTATTCGGTAAACTATAAAGCATCTCTCCCACCCCGCTGAAGCAATCGAAGACTCCTTTTGGCCGAAAATGTGACAAGCCGAGAACAGATATTCACGACTAATTTTGTTGGTTTAAGAGTTAAAAGCAGAATCATTAGATCAACTGCTCCACCTTTATTATATTATATTACTATATATATATATCATAATATCATTCATATTATTATATATACTTATAAGTATAGATATAATACCGTATATTCAATATATACTATACTTATATCTAATTATATAGTCTACGTTATAGGGCCGCTGTTTGCCGCCGTGTAGTAATCGTCGGGTAGCCCGTGTTTTCGTCGTTGTCCGGAGGTACGTAACTTATCTACTAGTTTCGTGGCGCGTGCCAGACTAGGAAGTTAACTAAAGTACTATATATAATAGCAATGAAAAGTTCGTGCCCGCAATTTAACACTTAACAGATTTTGGGCGCGAATTGATCACAGCCTGAACACGTCTTGCCGATACACACATTATTTTGTGAGGACCGTGGTAGAGACTTAGAACATGAATCAGATGATTTTAAGTAAAAATATGTAATAATACATTTGGGAAGCAGATAATGCAAAAAGATGTCTTTTTTGAGAACTTTTCAATTAACATTTTTGTACGCATCAGAAAATGGCAAACGTTTTTTATAATACATCATGTTACGCCTCGTCACTCTTTGTCCCGTTTTAATAGAACATGTTGACCACCATTATTACTAATACCTCTTCCAAAAATGTCATACTTTTTTATTTGCAAAGTTCTGAAACACCCTTCAATGGTACTAAATCTGATAAATAGCACGGCGAGGTTATATAAACCAATAATATATATATATACCATATATACTATAATATATAATAAAATCTATACTTATATTATTAATAATAATAATATATGATATATTATATATATATATATATG